>VUJU01004400.1:0-18936 GCA_009835225.1 Aphis craccivora
TCAAGTATTTACGACTTATACTTTTTGAATAATAACAAATATTTAAAATCGTTTGAGGATGAATCGTTATCGTTACGCTATTTCGTAAAAATTTGAAATTCAAACCCACTTAAAATTTTTCCTATAATGATGATTCGAGTTTTCTCTATAGCTATTTAAAGAAAAACTTACGGAAAACTTATTGTTGTATTTTTAATCCTTAGTTATAAACACAAACAATTTTATGATTTTTCAACTCCAAAATTACTTGCAAATTTTCGCGTTTTCGACAGATTTCGTAAAAATTTGAACTATAAACGCTTATAAAAAAAAATTGTGACTAACNATTTTTAATTTTTTTTAGCTACAATAAGAACAACTCATAAAAAACCTTGTATTAAATTTTCAAAACTTTTTGGTCATCCAACAATTTTTTATCGACACTTTAAAAAAAATTTCTCAAAAAAATCGAAAATTTCAGTGGTCTATAAAGAACTCAAAAAAAGTCAAAAATTTTTGAAAATTTAACTATATATAGATACCACTGACATTATTTTGACTAGTTATGCTGTACACAGACACAAAAACAAAAAAAAAAAAAAAAACACACATCATTGTAAAATTAATACATTCTTCACTCCGTTCAGAATCTAAAATAAAATATTATAAGCATTATGATACGTTACCTTAACAAACATTAATTACATATCAAATGTTTATAATGTTATTATAATTCAATTATAATTACTTTAATGTAATGCTATTTATTCATCTAAACAACGTATAAGAGTTGTACACTAGATAAATTTGGAATAAAATTTAGTATTTTGTTTGAAAACAAGTACATAACTTCATAACTTATATTATAATATTATAATAATGTATTTATGAATAATTAAAAACGATTTTACAATTATTTACCAAAAACAAGGATTGTGCAATTAGGGGTTATAAAAATGCAATTTCAATCACATATATCATGTATACACATTACACAAACTGTCATATTATAAAAAAAAACACATATAAATTATCTCATATTTATAAAAAGTAAACATCAAATACAATACAATTAAATCAATAATCAATATAGATATTTTATTATAAAAAAAAAATATTTTAACATAAATTCAAATTAATGTGACTCTAACTTATCAATAAGCATTTACATATTTAATAAGACAAAAATTTGTGTATATCGTTATTATAGTTTATTTAAAAATAATTATATGGTTGTGAATTAGATCATATTTTATAGTCTATATAATTACAATAATGATATTTTTAATCAATTTGATAATCTATTAGACATTATACATTTTTTTACACTAAAATGTACCTATTGGCTATTACAGCGGTTCTCAACCTTTTTTTCATTCACGAACCCCTTAACCTCTCTCACCACTATTTCACGTACCCCAAACATCAATTTAGAATATAAATAAACGAAAAATATTTTTTCGCGTACTCCTTGAGATAATGTCACGTACCCCAGATTGAGAATCGCTGGGCTATTAGTTCAGTGTTAAAAGGAAATAATATAAGTAATATAATATATATATATATATATTATATATTAATAAAACCGTTTTAAAAAAAAAAAAAACAAGAATAAATTTATTCTTGATTTAAAATATTTATTATTGCTACATAATAAACAAACATAAAGTAGTATAATATACTAGTATTTAAAATAAAATATTACTAACATAGCAAGACCTTATTATTATATCGATGAAATAATAAAAAAAATATGTAATAAATAATATATCTGTTTATGTATTTAAATTATTATATACTACCATTAAGTTCTTGTTAAACTTTTCGAAATAACAGTAATTTCGAAAAATTAAAATTTAACAAGACGGTCGTATCTTCTAAATGCCTAAACTGTTTCTTTTGTCGTAAAATGTTATGCTTTTGAGTTATTCAACTTAAAAATGAATTAACAATATTATGTAGTATTAGCCAAAATTATATTATATATTTAACCAGTTGTATAAATACAAAAATATGTATTGTTAGTTTATCTTACTTATTTAAAAAAATATAATAGAATGTTGACTGTTTTAAAATTGGTATTTAATCATATTAGTTTTAGTTTTTAAATTAGTTTAATGTAAAGATAATTATAAATATAACTTATCATCTTAAGACAAATAAAATACGAAATGAGATATATTATGGTTATTGATTGTAACATTAATTAGTCTTACAACACGATTTTGACCGTTTTACCTTTTTACATGACAAAATATAATACCTACGATTATACTTTAAAAATAGCATAATTTATTGTGATCTTTTTACCTTTTTACTTGCAAAAACACAATATCATTACGCTCCATGCATAAACGTATATAGGGGGGGGGGGTGGTTATATAGGTATATTATATAGGGTGCTATTACCCTAGACAGCTAATTTTTTTATATTTAAATTACATTAAACTTGTACTTGGTATAATGAGGTATTTTTTTATTTTATAATTTTTCTTCTACAATATGCAGCTTTAGGATTGATAAAAAAGCCTATTCTTTGGTTTGTTAAAAATTGTTTTATATCATGACATTCGTACAATAATACACTGATTAAAAATATTAAATTATAAAAAGCAACTTATGCATTTATACGAAATTATTATTATTATAAAATTTGGTCTTGAAAATTGTAAGTTTTTATTGTATACAAATTTAGAAAATATAAATGTTTATTATGCCCTTTAATCATATTTTTAAGTTGTATAATATTGTAAAATTGTTAAAAGAATATATATTTAGTGAAACGTTATCGTGTTGCGTTTGTTGCAGGTAAAAATATAAAAAGGGTGCAATTGTGTCACAGCCCTTGCAATGATTGTTGATAATAAACAAAAAAAAAACTATTTTTTTTAGAGCAGATAAAATTTCTTCAGATCAAAAATTTGCAAACTTTCATATTATCATAATAAAATTCCTACAAAAAAAAAAAAAAAAACAATTATCTATAAATGTTAAAATATTAAATATTTTTATTATTTTAATATTTTAATTTAGGAAACACGTTATGTTTTTATTATATTTATCATATATGTATAAAGTACCTATTCAACATTTAGAAATTAATAAACATTAGATTAAAAATAATAGAACAGTTAGTTTTTTATTCCATAAATGCTCATTTATATTAATTTATATTATTTAAATAATATAAATAAAAAATAAATAACAAACCTTATGTAAGTCTAATATAGCCACTTAAAGTGCAGTATTTAATTTTTTTTTTTTAATACATTTTATAACCATAAGAAGTATAATCTATAGACATACACGATAGAACAATATGGTAGAATTGGTAGCAAATATGTTGGATAAGATAAATAAATTAAAAAATAAATCTAAATTCTTCACAGTACTCTCTGTTTTGGATGGGATCACTGAACTACAAAATATAGAAACTGTTGTATTTTTCTTTTAAATTTAAAACTATCATCGGGTACTAAAAACCATTCTGACTTCTGAGTGGTGTCTTAATTTCACTTTTAAAACAAATAATGAAAGTTGTTTATGTAGACGAATGTACATATTAACAAAAAACAAAAGTTATTTGAAAACATTTTTATGTATAACAAAAATATTACAAAACCACGAGAAAATTATTGTTAGGAGTCTCCTGAAATATTACTGCCTAAGTAGAATAAAGTAATGAAGCTAAATAAAAATAAAAAAAAAACAAAAAAAAAAACCCCGAAGTATAATATTTACGGTTATAAAAAAATAGATAGCAGATGATATTATTCAGAATATTTTGAATAGGTACATACATTTCACTTTTCAAGAATGATGACATCCTTGGACTCTAACATTTTATGCTTTAACGGTAACATTATTTTACATTTTTATTGTATTTTAATATTTATGTGAAAATTGTTTGTTCGTTGTAAACAAGTCTGTATGGTTTCAATGTGAATAAATTTATGACACTAAAACTTCTATAAAAAAAAAAAAAAATAATAAATAATACGCATAATCAAACTATACGAATTTATCAGAAAATGATTTAATTCAATATAATATATTGTTTTAATTATGATATAGTTTAATTTAAATTTAAAGTATAGATTAGATAATTAAAAATATACTATATCAATTGTAAAATATTTTCTGTTTTCGTGTAATATTTGCATCTTGTAATATTCAGTAATACTGTTCATAATATTAACAGCTGATACAACATATATATATATATATATATATATATATATATATATATATATGTACTGTAACATTTAATTTTTAAATTATTTATTATTTAGTACAAAAGTTGTTATCGCGTAAAAGAATAATATAAAAAAGTCATGCTGCTCTTATTATTTTGAATACGCTTCAGTTGTTTAACAAGATGACATTCAAATGGTAGACTCGAATTCAGTGTTCAATAAATCATCTACTATTCTATCATATTATATTTCATAACTTTTTCGACCATCCATTTCCCTAAACCATTAAACATGAATCAGTACAGTCGGTAGCAAGTTATCAAGTACTATGCAACAAATGCTTTTTCAATTCCCATTAATTTTAAGTGAAATTAAAATATCTTTAAACACTTTTGTTTTACAATACAAAATATAATATAAAACAAAATATTCTATAAGTGTAGATAGTAACTTTTTCTTAAGAATATTTCCCTATTAAAATTAATTAAACAAATTGCTTTTTAAATTATTTATAAAGTGTACACAGATATAATCTTATAATATTATTAAAAACATCCTTCTATTGCGTCTGTATTTATTTATTTTTTATTAATATACAAATGACATCTGATAATAATAACAGTTATAAACCATAGAATATTTTATTATTTATGAATATTAAATAA
The DNA here is from genome assembly GCA_009835225.1 of Aphis craccivora. Taxonomy (NCBI): domain Eukaryota; kingdom Metazoa; phylum Arthropoda; class Insecta; order Hemiptera; family Aphididae; genus Aphis; species Aphis craccivora. Next base: position 4,841 of record VUJU01004400.1, read on the forward strand.
AATTATTTTCTTTACAACGGTATCTATCTAATATGTATATATATATATATATAAGTTAGGAAATCTCATACTGTGAACGTACTAAATCCTCGGTTTCTAAAAGTTATTTTAATGCAACACAATAAACTATAGTTAAACTTTAGTCAAATTAAAAAAATAAATATATCTTAATATTAACAATCATAAATACGTATACAGCTGGCAAACAGACGGGTGGATATAATGAATATGAGGGGTCTTAGACGTATGTTTTTTATAAATCTAAAACTAAAATAACTACATATAACTTGTTTTGTGATAAATAATAAATTCATTTTTAATGATATCGTTTATATAGGTACTTAAAAATGTATTAATTATGTATATTAGAAAAATTATATCAAAAACTAAAAGATAATATTTTTGTTGGTTTGTTTTGTTTCAAATTATAATAATACAAAATAACAATTAAGAATTACAGATTAATTATTATTTCCTTCATAATTATTTTTAACAATCGGAACAAAATTTTGTTTTGATTATTTTAATTAATGAAAGATACAAAGCGTCAGATAGAATATTAGTGTGTATTTGCATATTTATTAAAGTTCTAATAAATATTCAGGAATAGAAGCATTATTACGATTAAAATACCTGAATTGGATTTTCTTGAGAACTCTATACATGGAAAACCGTTGATGTGAATTATAATACAAAATGAATATGTTAATAATTTAATGTAATAAACACAAGTATTGACTTGTACGATAGAATTTATTTTGTTTGTATCTGTATAATTTGTATTTGAACTTTTGACAAAATCAATTTTGTTATTATTATTGTTAATTATTCTAAACGTTAATAGATAGTATAATTTGAATGCATATGAAATTGTTACTATAGAATTATTATTATATTAATAGAACAAATATTTTGAAATAGGTATACGAATCATGTTCTCAGATTAATACAAAAACCATTGACTTGTTATGTTAAATATGTACAACAACATCTAAAATTTTTGACGTTAATATTTTTTTTAATGTTCTTCAAACAAAAGGTTTTGGAGTAAATTCAAAAGAGAATGTGCAATACAATTTTAATAGTTTGTATAAATCCAATACGATATTGGTGTTATAACAATGTGTTTTTTAAGAACTTTTGTTATTGCGTTTTAGAAAATTTGATGAAATTCTCCAATTTCAAGGATGGGTTTTGGTAACAAATTTTATGATGTTGGTAATTTGAAACAAGGAGGTAGGTAAGTTTAGCCTAGGTTATATTTTGTGGATGATTCCAAGTTTTGTATATTATTAAAATTTAAAAAAAATACATATTTTTGATGTCGTCAATAAGATTTGTTGATATCTCAGCACTTCCGATCAAATATGGTTGTTAATAAGGCATAATTCAGGTCCATTCCAATTCACGCGATGATGACTATTTATTTCTAAAACTTTTAATTACATTTCGAACTTAACTCACGCAATATCGTACTTTTAGGAAGTATTTTAATGTCGTAACGACTCGATTGTGGTTTCTACACAATATATACATATATATCTCAACATAACGGGTTTAAACAAGAAATACCAAGTCTACAATTGTTAGTGTTATCCATTAATAACAATAACAATAATAATAATAATAATCGACAGACAGGCTTCCTTGTAATACTAAACAATAACTATCCGCAAACATCCCGGTGTTGTATCTGTTATACCATTATTGTTGTCGTATCTGCCGATTTAAACGAATGACTTGATCTCGTGTCGCTATAATGATGTGACCTGACTAGTCAACGTTTATAATAGGGATCAAATTTTAAACTATCAGTTGGTATCTTGATTCCCCACGTACACGGATTGCATCACAAAAACTACACAACCAAAACTTCTGACTTGTCTGATGAGGTTTAGTTCAATTTGCATATCCTTCAAACTCTAAAAGCCGCACGTGCGTGGTATTCACTAATAAATTATAATGTTTCCTAACTTAACCTTGGATTGGAAAAATCTTAAATTAGTTAATTCGTTTGATCTCAAAATATTAGATTTTAGTTACATGATATTTCTAAAATAAAGTAAATAATACAATCACATGAGATTGTTTTTTTTTATTATTATTACCTATTTACATATTTCTAACATCAACAACAAGATCATTAACCGATACAATAATTATATTTGCTTATAAACACCCAAATGATTAAAATATTACAATTTAAATAGTACCTAAATATAAATATACTCGTTATAATATATAAAATGAGAAATAATAATAACATAAGTAATAAATATAAAGAATAGAATACGATAAAATTTATATTTAATAACGGATTAGCGAAACGGAAATGATTCGTTAAATGATATTTAAAAAAGTATAAATAGTAACTTAAAGATAAGGATACGTTTATTTATAATAAACAGCTTATCCGTGCAAAAAGGTTAAGTTTATTAATGTTTTATGCTGAGTTTTATTAAGGAGAGACATACCTTGGTAGATGGAATGAAATGATGAAAATATTAATTAGAGAAATAATGTTAATAAATTATAAATAAATGTCATCTCAAAAATTATCATCTAGATTCTAAAGTGGAAGTATTAAAAATAACTTAATAACCTTAAATTAGATATGGTTTAACACATCAGTGGAAGAATTTGCCCAAAACTTTAGGCAGACAATGAATAGAAACCAATGTTAAACTTTTCCAATAGTGTAAATATGGTTTTTATGATAAAGATGTCAAACTACCTGTTTTATATACTCTAAGATTAGCCTTATTGAAGAGTTTCTAAGCATAACTATTAATGACCTTATACATATCTCTGAGTGTAGTCGACATACAAGACCAGGGACAAAAAATGATACCAGAATTATGAATTTAATTTGTTCATTGGATGTTAAATAATTATATAAAATTATTGTTAAGTCATGTAGAGAAGGCACTTTAGGTACCTAGGTACCTAGTGTTTAAGTATTAGTTAGCCATTGATACAATATTATAGGATTGCGAATATAAGATAAAAAATAATAGTTTACTTGTATTAAGAGCTAGTCAATTTGTTTTACATTAACTAACACAGACATTAAAATTGTTCCTAAGATCTACAAATTATCTTACTGTTGAAACCTGCGCGTATAATATTAAATCATCAACAAATGAAATAACATTGGCCAACATGACTGAATTATCAATACAAAAATTAGTACAGAAATATTTTATCCAGTTATGAGGTCTATAATAATAGTGGTAAAAACTTTTTTAGATGTGTTTTCATTTATTTTTACTTATTGATGATTTCACTTCAAATAATCAGAAGTCCAACAGAATAAAAGTTTCCAATAATAATTAATAAATTAAGTTTTTTAATCAAGACTGAATAATTGATTCGATGAAATAGTTAAATAAATTAAAAAAAAATGGCAAGTTATGAAATTACCTAGTAAAATATTATTCACGATAATTAGTTAGCAAAAATCTGTTTCATTTATAAATTAGATTTATTTTATTTTGTTTTCTTGTTAAGTTTTTAGAAGTTAATATTATTATGCATGTTAACCTAACTTGTTCCTTAAGAATATTCATTTTATATAGGTAATCGTAACTGTTTTTTTACACGGTGGGTATATGTATTTAATAATTATTTGACTGAGATAAGTAGGTAGAAACTCGGCATAGAGGTTGGTAATTTTATCACGTTCGTTATCATAACGTCCGAGAGACTGACGAACGGGAACCCACCGGTTAGGTTTAGACATTTTCTTAGCCAAGACAGATAGATATTAGCCAATAGATATTTGTATAGTTAATGAAATTTAATAAATTAAAAAAAAAAAAAGTGTGCCATTAACATCATTTATTATATAAAAACACCCTAACACTCAGAATTATATAACCTATATGAAAGTGGCTGACTATAAACTTGTCTATTCTATACATTATGGCCGGTCAATGCTATGGTATAGTGCAGGGGGTCGGCAACCTTTTTGGTGTCAAAGGCCAAAAAATAAAAAATAATTTTTCACGGGCCATGCTCTTTATTTTATTTACAGTTTATTTTTTTTTATCAACTAACATAATGTGGTATTCTATATTTGTATACTAGGTAATTATAAATTGTAATCGTGGGCCACATAAAATAATTTCACGGACCGCATGTGCCACGTCGGCCGTGAGTTGCCGACCCCCGGTAAATTGGGCTATTATTTTGTAAATCAAACAATTCATTTTGTGATTGGATAACGCGATAATATTCTAAGTACTAAGTTTAATTTTCTTATGCAAACACTATAAACCACAATAATCACATTTGCAATTGAATCATAAAAAATAATAATATAGCTCACAATAGCACTTAACGTTCAAGTTTTAAATGTTTTACTATAATGATAGGCTTATACTTACATCGTAGTAAAACCTAGTACCCAATACCTCAATTGTTTTTATGCTCCAGGTATTTGTTTAAAATATTTAAGTTTCGAAAACATACATATTTTGTCCAGTGTAAAAACGTGTAATAATAAAAGTATTGATTTACATATTTTTCCTTTGATACTTGTCCCCCACGCAGTCACAAAATTAAATTACATAATATTATATGTTTTTGTAATAAATATTCATTATTTCAATTTTTTCTCCATGCCTGCTTAAATAACATAGGGGAATATTCTATTAAATATGCCCACGATTCAAGATATTAATAGATTAATTTATGTGTAAATACTACAAGTACATATGTAAGCAAATTTCATATACTTTTTTTTTATCCCTGTAAAAACTCTGTGGAGAATTTAATGATTGAAAGTTCTCGTGTATAAATTATACATAATAACATAACGTATAGCCTAAATCGCTCAAGTTCGGCGCCAGAAGCCATTACTACGTCGGATGCTTCTCTTTTTTCTTTTACCACCCTTTGCCTAAGTACCCCACCACTCACTTACAACCAAATATTGTGTATACGATAATAATATAGTAAAATCCATTATGAGTATAATATTCAACTTACCGATCCATATTCTTCTTGTTCACCAGTATTATTAAATTGTAAACTTGTTTTTGAAAATAATATCACAGTTTCAACGTTTAGAAGATAAAATAACTAATCATTTTATTTTATCGTTAATATGAATATGAATTTAAACATACAAACTCGATAAAACTACACGACTGCGATGAATTCCCTTAACAACTGTTATAGTTATTAGTAGAATTCAAACAAAACATATCAAAATAATTACTTAATGTTTAATAACTACAATTCATTTTTATTTATATTTGACGTTGAAATATTCAAATAATTTATGGTTTATAGTAAAATATACATTAAACATTAATACCTAGTTTATGTTTCTGTATTATACAAATCGATATTTTATTTATATTATACATATACCTACTATGTCTAAAACTATGCATTATTTACTTACATTGATTGTAGCATTTATAATTTAATATCGTGAAATAAAAATAACTAATAAAGAAAACTAAAATATATCAATCATTTTATAATATTATAACTTTTTAGGAACATTAAAATTTATCAAGAATATTAATGATATATTCAGATAATTTTAGAGCACTATTTATTTTATTTCTTTGAAAGTCCTATCCACAAAACATTATAAATTATTATGTACGAACACTACAAACACAGATAATTTTTTAACTTTAACTTTGATAATAGATCAGTTTATTCATACTATAAAAAAAAAAAAAAACAATTCAATTTTGGATCTATTAAACGAAAATATTTCATGTTATGCGTGGGTCAAAGGTGGAAAACAAAATACTTGATAAAATCCTCCAAAATACTATTTAATAATACTATAGTATGCTTCCAAACACATTATAATAAGTACGTTATTATATAAAAAATTTAACCTTAGATCTGACAGTTGATATGAAAATGTTTATTATTTAATAAAATATTTTATATTTTTGGAAATATAATGTTTGTATAAGTAGATAAAAAAAATATATAATAAATTATTTACAAAAACGTTAAGCTGTATAGTTTATATAAGTATAAAAACAATAGTTGTATAGCTTTTTATAAAAAAAAAATATAAAAGTTATATTCAATTAACTGATTTATTATTAAAAAACAATAGTTTTCTTTAAGATTTTTCTGGTGAATTTGAGTTATGACATCATATTTAAAACATCAATCACTTTGAAATGAAATTCACATTCAATTTCGTTAGTTTTTTTTTATTTAGAGCAATGTGAATATTACGCTTTTTATACTACAATGATGACGTATTTTCCTAAATATATATTTTTTATTTATTTATTTATTTAAAATTCTTATAGTGTTTGAAAATGTTCATGTAACATATTATTTTATTGATATAATTGTATTGACAGTGAAATTACAATTTGAAAATGCACAGTATTTTAAAATACATTAAATATAAATAATTAAAAATTGAAACAACAATAAAAGTAAAATAATATAATTAAAAGTTTATTTTTTATCTGAAACTCATGATTTATAATAATTAAGAATATGATAAAGATTATGTATGATTTATTAACGAGTATATTTTTTTTTTTTTTTTTTGTTCACAGGTAAGAAATGTTTAAGATATTATATAATAATAAATTGTATTATATCCAAAAATGAGTTAAGTATGAACAAATTTTTAATATTATAGTTAAAGTGTGTTATTTATTGCATACTACAGTGATGACCATTTTTTTTTAACGAGAGGCATACAAAATAAAAAAATTCTAAGCTGGCCAAGAATTTAACCTTTTTATTAAGTTAAATATAGTGTATAAATAATATAAAGGAGGAAAAAATATATAGTATAAATACATTTTTACATCTTTAAACATACATATTTTTATTTTATTTTTTAATTGTAATTACTTTGATGAACCGGCTAATAATCGTACTTTGTCACCACTATTGTAATAATTGATTAACAAATATTTTCTATAAAATTATAAGTGTTCTATTATATAAGTAGAGTATGAAATACTAAATTTATAGTTTATTGTATGAGTGTCAAAAACAATAATTTTACTAAGACTAAAAAAACCAAAAACAACTAATAATACATTTTATATTTAAGTTTATTTTATTCAAAAATGTGTTTAATATTTTATTTTATAATATAAATTATCAATTTTAATTATTAAAAATCTTAAAACGACGATTAATGTGCTATCAATAAATATTAAATTTTAAACGATTAGTCACAAATTAACAGCGTACAACTGCATATACACGTTTTGTTTCTCGGAAATTATTTACAACTTAGTTTACATAATTCTATGTGATTTTTTCTCTTTTCCTCCATAGGACGAAGTTTTCAAAGCCGTCTCAGATCTCTATTTATAGCCGTCTATTTCACTAACTCGTCTGTGAAGTTTCAATTATAAATATTTATTAACTATAAATGAAGTATTAGTGTATACAGTAAAATATTTTTAATTAATTTCATAGTCTACCTAAGCCCTAAGGTACCGTCACTCACACTGATCTTTAGAGTTGCGATTAGATTACACCATATAAATTAACTTAATTAGACTTATAATTTATAAATATGAATAATCAAACAATATTAACAAACACAACAACCATAACATTAAGCGTTATTAATGAATAATACTACGTAAATGGATATTGAAATAAATGTTAATGGAAATACGAAAAAGTAACAAAATCTTTCGATTCCTTCAAATTCCAAATTTCCTATATCTTTTCGAGCTTTTCAAAATTTAAAAAGTCACTACAAAGTCTTATTAAAAGTCTTGTGTTCTGAGGGTAACCACCTTGCGTATTACAAGGGATGTTCTGTTTACATAGAACTTCAATACCGTAAGAAACCTAACTCAAATAATTATAATTTACCTGTGAAATCTATGTGTAAGTCTATTAATGTACACAACTACCGCTCATTAAATTATACTTCTCCCAACACCCCTACAAATCACAATTCAATCTTAAAGTTTTGCACAGAGCATCCTTATCCCACCATCACAATATTCCATCATACTGCTTCTCCCCAAATGTCTAATATAAACATATAAATGCCAATACCCTGTTGAACACAAGTTATTTATTTATTTTGTTTTGGCTTTAATAGTTCTTAATTTTTTATAATTCCTATTAATTTAAAAAATCATATGAAAATACTTTAAAACTTAGATATTACTGAAGCATTGGCAACATAAATACATTGTATTTAATATTCAAATACTAATACACCTGCAGTACTTTTATACCTAGTGTAACTACTTAAAGAATTATTCAGATAACATAATAATATAGAACATTAGAGCAATATTTTAAATCATCGATCTTTTTCCAATCACTTCATTATTATTGTCATGATATATTAACAATATTGTTTTGAAGTAATTAAACTAAAATATAGTCCTATTATAATAAGTTATTTCTATTCTTCCCCACTTAAACATTATAAATTATATTCTAGATGATTAGTTCAATTCAATAAAAATAATTTTAATATTGTAGCGACACCAACCTATGCTATTTTACATTTATGCTTCCGATCAGCTCAGAACACAGAGTCCTCTTGTCTTACTGTGTCGTTGTTTTTCGTTACTATTTAATTGTTTTTCTCTTAGATATATCCCTAAATTAATTGTCATTTAATTAACTTAACATTATTCATACCCGTTAAAATAAAACTGTTAATCAAATGTGCATAGTTTTCAAATATCAGCCATCAACAATTTCCTTTTTAACAATATTTAAAATATAGGTTCAGAGGTGAAAATTATGCGATGTGTGGTTATAAACTTTAAAGTATGCGGTTTTGAATAAAAATCTTATTTAAACGTCCATCATAATAACAAATTATGTTACCATTGACCATAACTACTGATGACAATTGTGGAAAAAAATAATAAAAAACAATGGGTTTCTTCGAATTTTCAATAGAAACCTAGTCAAAATATGTATATTATTTCAAAATAAAATATCCATTTCATTCATTAGTACAAATTGGTATTACCTACTAATATTAATTTGGTGTACATTTTTCTATTTCAAACACTACATTTTTTTTTTTTTAATTATTACTTTATTGGATTTAAATATTATAAGTAAATAACGAAAAATTTCATGAAGTGATAGTAACCGTTAGAGATTAGGTAGGTTATTAATTGAGGAAACTTAAAGTGCAATCCCTTATTTGCTTACATTGTTGGTTCAACCAATATACATTCTAAAGCATAAGGCTGTATAATTTAACTGAGTAATAGCCATTTTAATAATGTTAAATTATAAATTTGATATTATGTCCATGATGTTTTTAAATCATTTTTTCTCATCTGACAGATATTATTGTTTTTTCTTCAAATGAAAATTTTATATTACATTTGAATGAATTGTATTTAGCTTCGGTATTCAATTTAGAAAACGAATACAGCGAAAATAATGAAAAACTAGATAAGACCCTTTCCAAATAAAAGTTGTTCCAAATTGGAAGCTATAAAGATTTCTATAAGTTTAGAGAAAATAATATTCTCACGGGAATCTCAAAAATAGAGGTTAAGAAGGTGAAGGCCCAAACTATTCGTATTATTGGAAACTATCCAAATGATTCGATTGAGATTTCGGATACAAATATAAATAGATTTTATGCAAAAAATCGAAACTTGCATATTTTAAATTTTAAAAGTTTATGAAAATGTAAAACTGAAACCTAACCTACGTGTTTCTGTATTTTATACATGGATTATAGTTCAATCTGAATAACTAGAGCAGAAGTATCAAAAATCAAATCATATTGAATATTAAGAATAATAATTGTTTTATAAATATTAATCTTTGCTATCAATTCTATAATATTATATTGTTTATTAAAAAAAAAAAAAAAATAGAACATTCAAGTTGAATTTAAAAAAAATAATAATATCTAATTATGTAATGTACTGTAATGTAATTATGTAAAGTGTAATGTTATAATTTTTTAAGTATAAGTAATCTTAACTTTATTTTTAGTAAATAGTGTAGTATGAAATGCACAAACATCAAACTTTAATCGGCACTTGTATTTGATTTTTTAAAGCAAAAAATGTTTAAAAATGTATATGTCAAAGTAACTTAATCAAATAAATATAATATTGTACATAATAATATCATCACATACATAATAATTAAATTGTATTTTAATTATACAAAATATCGTACATATCAGCGATTTTATAAGGAAAATTATCCATTAACTATGATATTAACTAATAATTATTCGTATTATACAAAACTATGTTACATTATCAATACCAATTATATATAAATATATATATTTATATATATATATATATATAAATTTATATTACAATCATTAAATGCTTAAAATTATGTGTTCAAGTGATTAGTATAGTAAACGACATTGCGTCTCTGCTGTGTAGATAACATACTTTATTACGCGCTATATCTTGCGCTATTGGGCTTTGGATAGAAAGGATTAAATAATAATTATCAGGAATAATGCCATGTAGGTATGTCAGTTACGTATAATCCAATATCTTCTACATTCCATTTAATTTAAATCGTGAACATAATAATAATATATATGATGACGATATTGCGTTACGATGATCATTAATAAGGATCGGTTGCAAATAACACCAATGTGAATAGATTTATGCGTTTAGATTCGCATGTGTGTGTGAGTGTGTTTGTGTGCGGTACGCAGAAAGGAAGATAGACGGCGAGGTTGTTAAGACTTCTTTCTTCATAAGATCTCAATACAGACCCGTGCACAAGGGAGAAGGGGGATTTAACCCACCTTTTTTTTACATCTAGGTCATTCACATGTATTGGTTCTATGGAATTAAAAGAAAACTTACTCCTGCAAGACTACTGAATTATAATAAATGTTTGAACACTATAATTAATAAACACTTTTAATGTACTTAAAAAAATAGTAAAAATATAATAATTTTTTTTTATAGTAGGTACACTATTTTTTTTCATAACCACCTCTATGAAGAAATCCTCTACGCGAGTCTGACTTAGTTTCATTGTTTTTTCGACGATGTTAGCTAACACACAGAACAACCACATAATATGTAGGGAAATTCACCAAGAATACTCACAGCCATAATCTCCATTAATAATAAGTTTATTTAAGTTCTGAGTTTTGTAATTTTTAAATATATCTAAAGACAAAAGGTTTTTAATTATATATGATTCAGTAATAATTTTGGTGAAAAACTTTAAAGACTTAATTCAAGATTTAAATAAATATTAAAATGTTTGTGCAAAGAATAATAGTTCTTAAAATTAATACTATATACTATAATATATTAATAGATATAGAATTAATTATTATACTAACACCATTTTTAAAATTATAGATTGTAATGAGTTGATATTAATTACTTACATTTTCAAATGGTCATACCCCCTTTATTCTCCAAACTCTTTTTCATGAACCTATTAGTACACAAAGTTGAATAACTCAATAATATACGTCGACATTTTCAGAAAAATGATCTGCTAAATATAGTCGTCTCTCGTTTCAAAATCTGAGGTTTGAATTTACATATAATTATCTTTAAGTAGACCAAAAATCTTAAAAATTTTGAAGTATGGTCTTTGAGTATGATTGAAAATTCTAAAAATTAGATTTTGAATGACTACATTATTGAAGAAAATATCGGAAGTTAACATGCTTGATGAATATAAATATTTATATCATATGGTGTATACTGTATACACATTCCATTGTGGTGTGCACGGTAGCCTGTTGTTTATTACGGAGGCCGTGACGCTGATACACGGAATCTTCTGGATTTTCACATAAAAATAAATCCCTCCAGCGATTTGTAACAATATGGCGTGCAATACTTACAATCCGGTCGGAAAGCTTTTTGCCAAAATGCCAATATGAAAAACTACTTTGCCGACCGACAAATGGAAATTTAGTCGCTTGTACATTCACAGGTGTAGACATTTTTTTTTTTTTTTTTTTTTAATATAGATTCCGTTTAATTTACGGTACTGCAGGTAACTGTCAGAAATTATTTTTTGTTATTTTGACATCGGATTAATCATATGTCACGCGCAATGATTATATTTTATGAGTACATAAATTCAACAAAACAAAAATTCAATTCAATTGACTATCGTTTTGTTGGCTTTTAGTACAAGTATAACCTAAATATATATTCCGATATAGCTATTATACATTATGAAGAAAATCACGAAACGTTGTTTCCTTAGCAACACAATTATTTTTCCATCAAATGGGTAAGGTGGATTACATGTAGTAACGTCATCATTACATAGTGGTTAAATAATGAAGATACAACATAATTCAATAATATTTCTTTGACTTCTAAGAAATAAATCAGCCGTGCCTCCATTGAATATGCATATTTTATTATAACAGAAATAATATATATATAAACAGAATCTGATCTTAAGTAATTAAAAAGATCTTGTTAGCCGTTTAAAGTGTATAAACAATTTTGTACTTTTATTTAAAATTATATTTATTTTTGTAATATGAATGAAAATTAACTTTTAAATATGAATCTTCTATAGACACGATAGTGAAAATATTATGATATTATGAAAGTAGGGTGATTAGCGTGCACTTGTATCCATCAGTTTCTGATGGATTGATTAAGGAAATTCAAGACCACAGAGTTTGCCAATGACATTCCGTTGATTGATGAGCATTCTGTGAAATTTTTACAGAACTTTAACAAGCTGCATTGCTACAACAAGAATTAACGGGGTAACAATTAGTAAGTCAAGTTGTTAGGTATAATATTATGTAACTTAAAATGGAAACGGCTATTAAATATACGAGTAACGTTTATGCTGTCAAAATAACTTAAATTTAATACACATAATTTCAAAATCATTAGGAATATTTAATATTCATATTACACAATTTAGACACTTCTATAATTTATACATTAATATTTCATTAAATTTATTGATTTATTTCAAAATAAAAATATTTAAATGATGCAAGTTTATTCTTCCAGTTTTTGTAATCAAATAACAATATACTATGATAGATTGTATATAATTTATTTATGTGGTATTATGTAGCTAACGATTCATCAAACTCTATAGGAGTAGCACTAAGTAATGTCTTATTCTCGAGTCATATTTCTTGCGTTATTAATAAAATATTAGATCATGCTTTAACAAATTTGATTTTTTTTCACCTATCTTTTTATTTTATTATACATTCTGCAGACATTTTTTGTGACATTCTAAAGACCATTCTAAATACAAAATTTATTTATTTATATATATTATATATACATGTAATATATGCCTCTTAACAGTTATCACAAATGATCTTGGTAAGTATCTACGTTTTTTGTTCATTTACTTAAAGTCATAACATTACAGATAATGTATTTTTATTTTTATTAATATATATATATTTTAAATTTCAACACGCATTTTAGATTCTGAGCGGAGCGATGAATGTATTGATTTTACAATGTTGTGTGTTTTTTTGTGTCTGTATACACGAGAACGTGTCGAAATAATGCTTTAATTTCAAACTTTGGGGGTGGTTTCCGATAGCAAAATGAGTCTAGTTTGTGCATTCGGGAGGTCATTTTTTGAATTGTCCAATAGTTTTCAAAAGCGCCGAGAAAAACCAAAAAAAAAAAAAATTAAGGAAAAACGGGAATTTTTACGCAAAACCAATTTTCGATCAAATCGATTTATTTAAATGGTTGTAATTCAAAAACTAATCACTGTAAATACTTGAAATTTTCACCAAATTTCTATGTCAGTATTGTCTACACACAGTTAAATTTTCAAAAATTTATAACTTTTTTAAGTTATCTATAGACCACTAAAATCTTTGATTTTTTTGAGAAACTTTTTTTGAAGTGTTGATAAAAAAATTTTGGATGACCAAAAATTTTTGAAAATTTATTACAAGGTTCCTTATAAGTTTTTCTTATTGTAACTAAAAAAAAATTAAAAACCGTTAGTCACAATTTTTTTTTTATAAGCGTTTACAGTTCAAATTTTTACGAAAACTGTCGTAAACGCGAAAATTTGCAAGTAATTTTGAAATTGAAAAATCATAAATTTTTTTGTGTTTATAATTAAGGATTAAAAATACAACACTAAGTTTT
>VUJU01004401.1:0-18931 GCA_009835225.1 Aphis craccivora
AAATAAAACTATATTACGTAGTTTATTTGTATTTAATTAGTTATTAAATATGAATCACGTCCGTGACATAGAATAAAGATAATCCGTGATATGAATTAACTATATAACCAAAATGTAACAATTGAATAGTATAGGTAAGGTTCAATCACCTAAGTACCTAACCTTATCGATATAAAGCTCGGATTTTTTGAAGATTAAAAATAAATATCAAATCGTAATAATCGTATTAATTAAATAAACATTATATTGCTGAATAGGATATAGAGAGATAGTTATCTACTAGTAATTTACAAAATACGTAAACAAATTACAATTTAGTAATGCTTAATATATTCTATTTTATATTAAATATTATATTTATATATATAGACATGCTACTATAAGTTTATGAATAAAATGATGTTATAAGAAATAACTGCGGATTAGAAAAATAAACAAATACATATAATATTAATAATGTACATCATGTTCTATTTATTTACAATATCATGGTATATATTTTTTAGTATACGTATTGAGTTATAGGAATGGAGATTAAATTTAAAATGGTATAATTCAAATATGACGAGATACAAATATAATAATATCGAAGAAAATCTCACTGGTTCACTAAATGAGTCATGGTAACAATAGAAAAATTACGTACTTAAGAGATGGGTTTTGATGGGTTTGAGATGTTTAATCGTTTAGTGCTATTTACTTTTCAGTTATTACTGAACCACATTTGCATAAATGCGTAAAAAATGAAAAATCAATACAGAAAACCTAGTTTATGTGTAGGTAGACAAATAAATTGATTGAGTATCGAAAAAAAAATGCACAAAACTGCATCTGCATAAATGCGTAAAAAATGAAAAATCAATACAGAAAACCTTGTTTATGTGTAGGTACACAAATAAATTGATTGAAAATTGAAAAAAAATGAACTAAAGGTTCAATAAAACACAAAAATGTTGGTTAAAGAGAAAACAGAATATGAATCAATAAGTACCAAAAGTATAAATATGAACACATAATATGAATCACGCCGGCGGTCTTCCACACGTCCCGGTGGCGGTGGAGTCGACTGCGGAGTCTTTGCCTCGGCCGCGGCAGCGGTGTCTGCGGATCGGCGTCTCTGCAGGCGTCTGTGGGTAGGCACCAACTCC
This sequence comes from Aphis craccivora, assembly GCA_009835225.1. Lineage (NCBI taxonomy): Eukaryota > Metazoa > Arthropoda > Insecta > Hemiptera > Aphididae > Aphis > Aphis craccivora. The sequence goes on from VUJU01004401.1 coordinate 1,149, forward strand.
ATTTACCGTCACCACTGAAGCGATCACGGCCACGGAAGCGACTCCGGCCACGACTGCGTCGGGCGCTTTGTACTCGACGACAAAATGCTGAGTAAAGCACTCGGTCGTCGCCACGACCAGAAGCTTACCGGACGGACACCGGACCGTCACAATAATGGACTTAACGACAAGCGACCGGCACTCACCATCGTCGCCTTCGTGATGGCCGGTTTCCGGTGCCGCCACGTCGTCAAACAGTTGTCGAATTTCAGTCCACCCCGTGGCCACGCGCCTCGTACCGTCAATGTCTAGACTGCACACCCCGTCCTCGGTGTAATAGCTCCACACGTTTTCTGGTGCGTTATACCATTCGGTTAGATATGCGCCGACCAGTTGGTGGCCGACAGCGTCGTCAAGTCCACGGTGTACTACCAACGTTTCCCGACCATCGCCGCCGCCGATAGAATTCTTCCCGACGGCCCCACGCTCGCGCCGTTCTTCTAGCGGCTCGGCGATGGCCTCGACTTGGACATCTCGGCGGCAATCCTTCGTCCACCACGATGAGCGAAAAACCGTTTGCCTGACTACAGAATTACCCATTTTCGAAAAGATTCGTTATGGATTTGAAATTAGCAGAGTAAATTTTACACGAGATGTTATATTTACACAACGAAAAAATGGACACAGCAGTCGACGGTTGTTATTATTGAAACTATGGGTAATATATAATATATATAATTATTAGAAAATAATATTATACTAGCCACAGGTTACTTTAACAGTTACTTTAACACAATAATATGTCATGTATATTAAATACCAATCGGAATCAATTGAACTATGGCGAAATCTAAAAATATAAATGTGTATTCCTAATTCCCATTATAAATAAGCAATAAGATGGCATAATTGACAATAATTGTATTATTATCATCATGATTATAAACTTATAATAATCCATATTCAATGGCTTAATATAGAACGAATTATTAATATCGTCGGTGAAACTGCAAAATCTTGTAAAGTTGTAAGTCAAAAAAAGTCGAAAATGAGATATATACATCAAAAATCAAAATATTCTAAAAAAATACTCTATAATACAACTGTTGTGTAAATATCTCATATATCAAATTTCCAAAGAGGTTATAAATGTTCAAACAATAAAATAAAACAATAATCTGTACCACTACTGCCGCCGCCGTCGCTACAACTGTCCGACATCCGTCTTTCGGTTTTCTTCTGCTTATCTACACATCCACAGCAAACTGCCCTGAATGCACTTCGTACGGCACTCCTGACGACCGACAGAAACCGACGTTTTTTTTTGTCGTCGTCGCACCGTCTCGTCGCCTTAGCCAGAGACAAAGGCTACCTCTCTACCGCCTCTGGTGTTATGGGTTGGAACCAATAAGGCTCCGGCGTTATTGGCTGTACTTCCTCAAGACGACACACCAACTCCAAATCTGCATCTCCTGCTGCAGGAGCTTCACTATCTGTAGATGTTACACTTTCCGCCGGCGCGTCGGGATCGGTTTCCACGGCTTTGACCTCAGTTGTTATCGGTGTCGTGAAAAGCGCCGGCGTTAATAGTGTTTCTCCAGCACACATCAACTCCAAATTTTCATCTAGAGGAACTTCACTTTCTGTAGATGTTACACTTTCCGTCGGCGCGTTGGGATCGATTTCCATGGCTTTGACCTCGGTTGTTATCGGTCTCGTGGAAAGGGCCGGCGTTGTTGTCCGCTCGTCTAGAGAAATTGATTGATGTGAAGTTTCGGCAACCTGCAGTTCATCTGCACAATCACTCTCATGATTGTTGGATGTAGACAATGAAGTATTGGGCGGTGTGTTTCTTCTAAGTGCAGTATCACTAGTGTCTTCAGTATTTTTTCTCTAGAAGAAATAAAACAACAAAAATTATTAGATTTTGACAGAAATATTGATTTAATTAACCATTAATCATTATTCGTTACTCATTACTATAACATTATAATTAAGTTATAAAAGTTCTTGCAATTATATTTTTATCATGATAAAATAATAAAAGAATTATTGTTTTCTTAAATGTAAGCGAGTTAAAATACTTATATTTTATCTGGATGTAAGAACAATAATATTTATTCAAAATATATTATGTAAAACTAAAACTAAAAACGTAAATACTTTAAAATTAAACATACCCTATTATTATTATTATTCTTAATAATATTATATACATTATATGCAGTCTTTAATCCTAGATCATCTGAAAAATGATAAAATAATACATATTATTACTATACGAAAAAAATTATAAATACAAAATGAAACAAGTAAAATCAAATCAAATTATAAAATAATATTCCTAAATCAAATGTCAAAATCCTAAATAATTTTTTTTAAGTTAAAATTAACGAAAATAGTATAAACACTTTTTAAACTTTTTTTTTTATTTATATAAATTGCTTAATTTTTAAAAATGCAAAATAGGTATTTAAGACATAGTACCTAATATTTAAAATAAAATAATAATTGCCAAATTTTCAGCAAATAAAATAATTTGATAGCCAAAATTCTTTGTAAAATGAACAAAAATCAAAAATTAAGTAGGAGTAAAAAAAAATATTATCTATTTTTATTAAATTAATAGGAAATCTAAATATTGTATTTGAAACAATTTCATTATTTTAAAAATATATAAAATATAGTTTTTATCATATTTTCCTCTTAAATAAATTAAATTATTTAATTTTAATCCTTACCATGCATCAGAGTATAAAACAATTGATTAACAAAATATTGAATTCCTACTTCCAATGCTTCCATTTTATAAAGAAAAACCAAAAGACCACTTAAAGCAATTCAAAAATTAATTAATAAATTTAAATCTTGAGTATGTAATTTGTTAATCCTTGTTAAATATCATGTTGTCTAATTTTTAATTTTTATGTATTGTGATGCATGGAAACATAAATATTGTAACTCAGTACGTTATGCATATTTTTAAGTACTACAAAAAAGTACAGTAAAATGTTTAAAAAAAATTATATTTTTAACTGTCTGAATAAAATTCTGGTCTATAGGCTGCAAAATGATGTAACATTGGATAGTAGCAACAAGACATGAACAAAATCAGTGACGTTAAAGTTTTTAAAATATGGTCGGACAATTTCAAAACTTAGTGACGTTAATACCCATTGGCGTAAAAAAGTGTTCAATTTTGAGTAGAGTATAAAATATCAGCAACATTTTTCAAAAAAGAGTTTGGGACATGAACTTCAGTGCCACTGGATAAAACCATTTTATATATTGTAGCATTAATAGGGCCACGAGGTTAATTTTTAAATTCCTAGTTGACTATGTGTTCCTTCACATATAGCATAGGTAAATATGGCCTAAACCAACCATCCAACGAATTATGTGAATAGAAAATTAGAACCTCTCTTGCCTTATACCTCTTAAATATAAGTAATATTAAATGCATTTACCTATCTATTAATGTAAACAATATTTTATGATTATAATAAAAAATAAATAAGTAAAATAGTACCGGATAACTGGATATACTATAGATTGTATTGTTGAAATAACTGAGTCTATTTTGTATGTGTGGGTGCGTGTCAATGTGTTTCAATACATACCTTTTGGCTTAAGAAATGAAATTAGTAGATAACGAAATAATCGTAAGATTATTATTTTTGTTTTCTGGAACTGAGACTAAATCAGATCATGATTTATTTATTTATTTGAGCCAACAATCAAAAACATAATTGTTTGTATAATTTGCAGGACTTGTGTTTTTAATTCTATAAAATAAAATTTTAGGTTAATAATCATTGTTATTGAAGCTATTGAAATTTTAATATTAATAAAAACAAAAAATTAATTATCATAATTTTGAAAAGTAATCTTTTCTTCTAAATTTCTGAAACACTATTAATATAATACACTTAAATAATATTAACAATTATTGACGTAAAATAGGGTGGTCTAATAGGGCTATGCCCTGGAGATTGGCTTTTATTTCACAAATGATTATGTACCTATGTATAATAATTATATTTTAGTTATATTATGTGGTCGTGCGACTAAAAAAATGTTCGGTAAAATTGTATCCGACAGAACTACGGATACGCTATGCCAATTATGCAGTCTTATATAGACAATGATGTATTTATTTGTACCTAGTGATATGTGGAGAGCCTATAATTCTTGTGGTCAGATATTTATCCTAGTATCCTGTGACAGTTATTTTTAAGTATTACCTAACTTTTAGTTTTAGTGAAATATTACTTATTATTATTATAACTTATTGTGCTGTTTAATTATCTTTTGTCGATCCACATTATAATAACTTTCATTCAATAATTATTATTAATGACAAGTGATTCAGGACTGCTAAATTTCCACACCACCCTAGGGGTATTAGCATAGGCGCGTTTTTTTATAGTGGTATCGCCAGGAGCCATATTCCACTTATACTAATTGAGTATATAATTTAATGTATAAAGTATATATATAGTAACCATTAGTTCTTCTGATCGGTTTCTTCACTGCGATCCTTCTTGGTTGTTTTTTTTTTTTTATGTTCTAGATGTTGAAGGCTTGAGTTGTCGACGAAGACTGCAGATCAGTTTTGGTAAACGGTTATAGTAGTAATAATGTTGTAGGTACAATTAATCAATGTGTAATATTTAGAAAATATTTTGTGTATAATATTTATAATAATATAACTTTTTATTAATAATACAGTAACATTGAATTTTAGGTAAATATTATAAATGTAATTCAATTGTAATTTTATTATTTATTGAAATGTCAATGTTAATAAATTGTCGTCTGGGCTCCTGTTCTTTTTCGAAATTGACCATGGCTACCATACAAATGTCTTCATCAGATATTATTATGTTTGAACCGCCGGCCGGAACATCGGGAAGAGCTGGTCGGATAATACGAGGTGCGAACTGAATAACATAGGGTGGGGATCATGGCCACCCACAATATAGGTGTACCGAACAGGGTACGTATCTTTGACAATGGTCAGGTTACATACCTTCACATACCTGCATTACATGACCGTCGTATAACACAATACCGACTGCCACAATAAATGGCAGAGTTTATATTTTAAATCTATAGAGAATCGTTTTCATATACCATTAAAACCAGAATGTTTAAAATGCGTTTAAGTACTAACTACTAAGTTAAAATAATAAGTCAAATATATAAATGAAAAAAAAAATGTATATTACACATGTTTTATGAAAATAATTTGTTTATCATCACTATCCCGACCCCTCGTACTTATCCATAAGTTTTTATAACTCCACATTTTTTATTATTCCAACAATAAGTTTATGAAAATAGCGGGGTGTCTTTTTCCGCGGCAAGTTCAACATACCAATTCCAGCTCCGATGACGATTGCAGTTGACATATCTGTCGAGTATGCTTTCGACGAAAAAGCTTCAAGTAGTGTCTAAATAATAACAATTAATTTGATTCTCTTATAAAATGAACAACTTCCTATGGCACTAAACGGTACAAATAAATCGCTCAGGTAATTCATCTATAATTTGTATAATATCATATTATTCTTCCTCATTATAGTTGCTAGTGTTGATGTCAGTTATCTAAAAATTCGATTATGTATAGGTAGGTACTTCTAAAATATTTTAATTATTTTTGTTAAACCAAATACTTACGTTTAAACAGCTGGATGATACGAATGTGTAGTGATTTATGCGTTCGTTATTTTAACTCTGAGTAGTAGAAAAATCTCGTACTGGCTTGTGCGCTGTATAATATAACACTGAATAATAGAAAAATATATTTGCTTTTTGAAAAATGTAGAGTGAACCTAACGGAGCCACCACCCCCCACTGGTAGGGGTTTACATCTTTACCTTGAAATTGTCCGTCTTTTCTTAAATGCGATCTAGATAATAACCTAACCTAATGCTCTTGTCCGCATGCGCGAATATAATATATAGGTACCTAGTACCTACCTAGTACTTAGTACCTACAGGTTGCATTTAAATTGAACAACACGTTGTCATATATGTGTACAATAATATACATGGAAGCAAGTGTAGTGGCGGTGGGTAACATGGTATATGGNGGTGTACGTGACAAACAGGGCCAGAAATGCGGGGGTGAAGGGATGATCAGGCGAGGTGCGAAGGTAGTTCTCAAATTAATTTGTTTTAAAGACGATTATGACTTATGAATTAATAATTTGAAAAGAGAAAAATAGACACAGTGAAATATTTATCATTTGAAACATTGAAACGATCTAAGTAAGTACTATACTATCTGAATTCTTAAATTATTGATTAATAAATCCCTAAAAAATAATAATTATATAGGTAAGTGAAATAAAATTAAAAAGTAGGTGGTACTTAACAAGTAGGTAACTGAAGTATCAAGTAACAACACACCATACAGTCAGAGTCGTACACTCGTACTGTCGTATATCACTATAGTATGTGCGCATTTACAATTTGCATTTAAAATTAATAATGTCGAATATTGAATATATTTTAACACAACGAAATGGGGAATGCATTATTTTTTAATAATTACTCTTTTAGAATTGATAAAATAATAAAAAATAAAAATATCGGAAGTGCTCAAGTGCATTGAGAATTGCATGTGGAGTTTGTGTGGAATTTCAAATTTATTCATTGTACATTCCGATAAGTTCTGTTACTTGAAAAATATACGAAATGGAAGCTTTTTTTTATGGCCGCATTTTTATCAATAATGGTTTATTACTAATTGGCATCGTTATAATATAGTGTAACAACTTTTTTATTTTTACCATTCAAAAATTCACTATAGGTGACCAAATTTTATAGGTACGTTTTTGAAGCAACACATAGACCATATTACACAATATAGTATGACTGCCACTGTACCTTATGATCAGATTTTTATCTGATCGTTACATGTCCATGGTCCATCGTAACTGTTAAATGGGCATATGACACACAACGGCTGGATCATTATCTTCGTTATTCTCAATAATTTGAATAGAGGATACCTTAGATGGTTTAGAATTCGAGGAATCAAGATTACTGAATGTGTTTTATTTGTTTTTAAATTAAAAATGCTAAACATATTAATTAACTTCACAAAACAACAAATAAGTAGCAATGTCGAGTAAAAAAAAAAAAAAAAATACTTCACACGCAGAAATAAAGTTGTTTTTGATTTATCAAAGTAATAATAATATACTTATATACTCTTTATAAACTTAAAAGAGTGCAACAGTACAACACAAGTCTGGTAACTTGAACCAAAACGAATTCAGAATTCAGATTAACAGAATACACTGCTTCAGAGTTCAGAGTGAATAAGAAAGACAAAAACGTCATGTTACGTTCAGACTGTTCAGACTGTTCAGAGCTTCAATAGTTCAATGTAATAATTACATATTATTTATATTTATTTATTTATTATATATTATTTCTTATCGCAATTATTGCGATAAGAAGTCATAACACATTAACATGAGTCATGTTAATGTGTTATGACTGTAAATTCCATATTCTAAAAATAGCTAATATGCGATTTATACCCATTATGTTATCAGGTACTATATAGCATATATAGGATGTATATAGAATACATTTTATCATGGTACTATCGTATATCGTATATCGACTTATTGCGGCGTTATATAGTATAGGACGTCGGGTTACCTACCAAAATGATTACACAGAATATAATACGGTGAACTATAAGTGTATGTGCGCACCAAGTATATAATATAATATTAAACGCCGTGGCGTAAAGCACATTAAAAAGCTATACCTAACGGACACCCCAGAATAGACTTAAAAAAATAATATACTAATAATAACAAACTCAGACCAAAAAAATACTGTCGAGTATAAAAAATATAAATATAATATAATAACGAATGAATATAAAACAATATTTACGACTTGGGCGACGACAGTTGCGAGAATCACGCACGCGATTCTTCGCGTCCTTATATTATAATACCAATGTTGTAGTCGCGAATCGAGGTACGTCAGGTACGATAAAGAAACTATAAAATAGTTATCTCGCTATGGACTGCTTAATACTCTATTATCATACTATACGATTTTTTACTTTTAAAATACAATAGTGATTTTTTGTTGTTGTAAGTACTTTACTAACTGCCACCTCAATAAAAATGGACCATAAAAGAGGGGAGGAGCTGAAAAAACAAGGGAAATAAAAAAGATTAAAACTACATTATATATGGTGGGGGGAGATTAACCACCTATAGTATTGCCTTAAAAAAACCTTAGAAATATTTGTTTTTTTGTATAATATTAGATATTATATTATAGAAGGTCGGTCTAAAAAATTTTCCCGGACCGAAAAAAATTGCCAATCCGTCCCTGGCTATATATACCTATTTAGGAAGTAGCACTAGTAGCAGGCCCAACAGGACATAGGTAGTTTAGGACAAACACCCCGATTGCCGGTGGTGCATAAAAAGTTAAAATGTACGTTTAATATAATATTGTGGTGTGACAATATATATTGTTATAATTGTAAAATTTATTTTTAATGAATAGGCACTGAAAAAATGATAAATTTACTATTTTGATACAGATCAATGATTCAAAATATGAGCTTGAGCTCAGAAAAATGTGAAATAGATTTAATTCAATACCGAGCCGAGTGTGATTCGGTTGAAAATCGTTGAACGGGCTTACGGGTGTGTACGGCGTAGGGAAACTTTTTGTATTCTTTAATTTGTACTTAACAATAAAGTCTTTTCATGCGTCACATTATTCGTTGACGAGTACATCATTGTATGAGTAGTGTACACGGTTACACATATAACATAAAAATATGTACAGAGGTAATGCATATTTATTATTTATAAATGTAGGTATAGTCAATACCGTATAGATATTACTGGTATGCAGTTTGTACGAGTGTCTGCCAACAACTTTTTATCTGCTTAAATTATTGGACTTTGCATCTCTATAATTATTGTTAAAAACAACTAAGAAAAATGGCAACAACTCAGACACTGACATAATGCTATGGTAGTAAAAGGTCTGACCATAAACACTGGTTTGGACCATCAGAATGCAATGTATTATCTAATGTACAATGATCATACTTGATTTACAGTGACCAGTTTTTTTTATGCATACAATACAAAGATGCATTGAACAATAAAAACCTAATTATACAGAAAGTAAAGGTATTACATGATTATTAGTAATCAAAATGTTATTGGAAAACAATTGTTCATCAATATTATTGTATCATTTTATTTTTTACATTTGATAACTTTGTACCGAAAATAATATCTATATTGTAAAACAATGAAATTGTATTTTACAAAGATATAAAATATTAATATTCTGTTAAAAATTAAATAAATAATTTTACAATAATTATATTATTAAACAGTGGTTATAAGTCTTCACTATATTATGAGTGTGTATTTATTTAAGAAATGTTTAGGCATTACACCAAGCACAAACGCTCAATGATTCACCTTGCATACTTTTATAAATATATATCAATGATTATCAAAATAGAGATGTGATGCATGCTGCTACACATGTATATTGTACAATATATAATAACTTCAGCATTAAATTATTTTATATATATATATGTGTGTGTGTGTGTGTGTGTGTATGTATGTCTAGAATACAGTATAATAATTATTAATTAGTAATTATTACAAGCACTAGTAGTTAATTATAATTTCCTAGACTGGAAAATTAACATATGGACTTGGTTTTGACCAGTTTATTAACCAAATCTAAAGTTTTATCAGTTCTGCCAAATTTATACACTTTTGTTATACCAAACCAGTATTATGTAAAAATAATTTTGTCTCTCAGCATACAATACATAATACATAATATTATAATACAAAATGAGTATTCAGTCATAAATTAAAGCTTTCAGAGATTTCAGAAAAAAATACTTTAAAATAAAGTACAGGCATATCTAATTTAGTATAACAGTGTTATTCTCTTAATTGCTAATTGTGCATAGGCATTGACATGGCATAATAACAGATATTATCTTAAAAATAGAATGACATTTAAATAGTTAATAAATATTAAATTATATACACATAATAATATAATTTGAATGGGTACCAGCACCTTATGATGATAATCAAAATATTACAATAATATGATAAAAATGGAACAATCTGAATGAGATACGGACAAAAAAATTGGAGGGAAAACAATAATAATAAAGTAAATGGTAAATTTTAAAATATGAACAAAATTAAAATAAAATGATTCACATGGGAAATAAACTCAATAACTTAAAAGTAAAAACTATGTAGGGCAGTTATAATTCGATATGCCACATAGTATCGTTAAGCTATAATTCTTCTTTTAATAATGTGTATCGATTCTTAGATGGTGCCAGTTTCTTAAAAGTAGATTCGGGTGGCATCGTCTGTTCAGCAGGTTGGTTATTACCATGAACTATTTCTATGGCAGAAATTTCCTGAGGACCTAAATGGTACTCTCTATGTAATTTACCAGAGTACAGATCATCAATGAATGTTTTCAGATGCTCGTGATTTCTGTAATCGCTTTTTTCTGGAAACTGATACATGTGCTTAAAACTGTCAATAACGACTACAGGTAAGTCAGTATGTCGTTTTCCCAGGTGCTGTAATGGATGAGCAAACTTAACACCATCAGCTGTTAAAAAGTTTACCCGTTCTGAAACAATAATACATTTATGAAGTTAACTTATAATGGTTAATGGTTACTACAATTATAATAAATATTAAATTGTCAACACTTACGTTTCTCTTGTACTAAATGAGTGCCAACAATTTCTTTAAACAGTTTAATTGAGTCCAAATCATCAGGATGATAGAAAAATAGTAAGAATGGTAATCCTTCTTCTGTGATTTCTTCAGCATTCTCAAATGTTATTTCACGTACTAATGGTAAGCAATTGTCTGTTGCCCATATATTTAATGAATCATAATCGGCTGAATTTCCTGTGAAAGTATGATGTTCAGATTTGGGAGATGCTCGATCAGGTCTGAATTCTATTATTGTTTCGTTGGGCGGATGCATAGCACGGAATGGTTCACTATAAATTGAAATGTCATATTTGGATTGTTGATATTAAAATATATACAAAAGATTAATGATAGTTACCCAATTCCAGCATAAAAAAGACAATCGTCTTTGAGATTTGTTGCCACTTTTCTAAATATTTGGTATTCTTGAGATTCTTTGTTTTCAAAGTAACCGATTATAACTCTTGACTTCACCTAGAGACAAAAATTAATGAAAAAAAAGAAAAGAATACCTATGGTCTGTTCAAAATGAGATAGGTATAATGGGTGGTCAAACACTGTGCATGGGTGTGGCGTTGTTCCACGGCGACGGTCTAACGCACCACCGCCTGACAAGAGCGTCACATTATTTTAGTATCGACTTCCGATGAGACAAAATAATTTAAAATGTACAGTAAGCACAACGCACGCATGCACATCTACCTAACACTCCAAAAGTATGGCCAATCGAACCGTCCCGAGAGAACACGACAAGTTGAATCAACAAGTTTCCTGCATGCCGCCGACGAAAACTGGTCGCCATCGTGTACCAATCTCATTTTGAATACACTATACAATGTTATTATTCAACTTACATCAGCCGCACTAAATAAGTTTGCCACTTCTTGTATGGGATCTTCAAGTTGTTTTTGTACAAAAGACACAAAAGCTTCAACTGATCGCTTACCTCTATATTCTCTTTTAGCTGGTTGCCCATTTATTAATACTTTTATAGTAGGATATTTAGTAATTTGAAATCTAGATGCAACGGAAGCTGAAAAAAAATTGTTTAATCATGATTAAAAAATTTGTTTTCAAATGTGATTGCATTTGTATTATATTATTTTATTGTTGTTATAGTTAATAGTTTAGAGCAATGGTTTTCAAACTGGGTGCCGCGGCACACTGGTGCGCCGCGAGTATCCACTTAGTGTGCCGCAGCTTTTCCATAAATTACCGATTCCATTGAATTGTGATATAAGAAAATAAATTAATAATTAATTCAAAACTATTTTGTTCATCTAAAAAAGGTCAGTGTGCCGTGAAAATTTTTTGAAGTGTACGGCGTGCCGTGTATAATTAAAGTTTGAAAACCACTGGTTTAGAGTCTATAATATATGTTATGTTTGCCTTTATACACCTGAGCATACAATAATTGCAAAACTACCATATGTATACTATATATGATTTAATTATAATTACTAAATTATTTATTATTGACTAGGTAAATACAAACTAAATTCAACTAAAATGTATAAGTAAATAAGTTTTCTTAAAATGAAAATTCAACAACATTTGAATTTCTTGCATTTAATTTATTAGGTTAGTAGGCTAATATAATATTTGTTATTGATTATATACTTGAATATTTTTTATGTTTGGATCTATTCTGTTACCATTTTCTGTATTAACTTGAGGTCGATAATTAAATGTTTAAAACTTTTTTAAATGATTAATATACATAATATAAGTCTAAATATAATATATATATTTCAATTAACTGTAAACTGTACATGGAAAACAAGAACAATTTGTAAATATATTATTATGTATATTATATATACAAATAAACTTTAAAGAAATTCTCAGTTCAAATTTCTAAGTACTTATTATAGACTGTCTATGTTTTAATTTAGGTATCTATTTAAAATTTTAAAAATAAATCAATAAAAATGAGATAAATATTTCATAAGCATAATTTTAATGTATTTTAATTTAACATGGCACTTAATAATTATTTGAATCTTTAGGCATACACTCATATTAATTTAAAGTGCTTTTGTGTCTAGTTAAATGTATTACATCAAAAATAAACATAAAAATCACAATCAATTATAAAATATACACATTTAAGAACTCTTAATCAGAATTGATAACATAATATATAAAAGACATTTTAGATTATAATTGACAATTTAAAATGGCAGTATTTAGAATGTTTAAAATATTGATTAACCAAATATGATATGAAATTAAAACTATACGTCATACTGATTTTAAATATTTTTTAAAATATATTTTAATTTAATTTTAATTCTGAGTGTAAATAACTAGTATAAAAACTGATACTTATGTTTAACTAAATTATATGAAATGCTAATATTATAAAAACATAAAGTACTTTAATCATATTCCTAACAAAGCTACCAAAACATATATTTAGGATAAAACTTTTAAGGTTATCTTAAATCATGCACTGTTGCTTACAATAAGGGCAAATTTATAATTATAATAGATAGTAGTAGACTTAATGACCAACAATAGTAATATATATATATATATTTAAATATGCGCATAAATTTATTTTTATAATTATTTTCTTGATAGTACCTAATTCAGTTTTCATAAAAAATTTGTCCAAAAAACAATTTAAAGTTCATACAAAGAATCAAACATATTTTTTAAAAAATTAGAAATATTACATAAAAATAATTTTAATACTTGAGAAATTAATGATAATTAAAAACTCACATGATTAATTCCTATATAATTTAATAAAAATAATATCAATTAAATAAATTTAATATCATCAATTAAATTTAAATCTTTTAAACAGATATCATTAATATTATTGTCATTAATAATGTTATCTTCAGGGTATACATAATGTAAAACGTATCCTCCAAATTATACATAATGTAAGCCATTTTATTTGAATATAAAAAAAAAAAAACATATTTTAAAATTAAAGTTAGGTTAGATACTAAATAATTTAGAAAAAAATAAAATATGATTACTTACTTTCACTATCACAGTCGACTTTCCCCAATACAACTTTACCAGACTCTGGATAAAGTTCAGAAACTTTTGCAGCAGCTTCATCAAATATTGGAGTAAGAATACCACTAAACCGACACCAATCGGCATAGAAATTTATTATAACTAATTCATTGGATGCTAAAATGAAATATTAAATATAAGTTACTATTAAATTGGTTTAATTGTTTCAGTGTGTAATATTTGTTATAAATATAAGTTATAGCCGTTCTTACAATGTTCAATTAATGCCTGATAACATTAACCAGAAGAATTTCTCATCTGTTAAGTTAGGTAATGATAGGATTCTACTGGTTAGTCTTAACCGGACATTGTAAGAATGTCCCTTAGTATTTTAAAAATATGCAACTATGGTTGAGTACAAATTTTTTCTTTTTTAAAATAATTCTAAAATGCCGATACATTTTGGAGAAAAAATCAGAATGACCAACAAATTCTTTATAATATAAATAGAATGATTAAATATAATCTAAAATAATTTGATTTAAGGTGAAAAGGACTGATAAGCCATTTTGAATTTTCCATAACAAGTGTATAATATACATTTTTTTGCAGATATCGTAGTGTTTTATAGATGCATATTCACACCAGTTGTTAGACATAATAATAAGTTATTATTTAACAAAATTTTAATCAATAATGCACAGAAATGAAACAGTATTAATAGATTCATTAATAATTACCCAATGTCATATCAACATTTTGACTGCTGAGTTTAACAGCCTTGCTGGTTACTGGATTGTAGAACAGATAAGCCTAAAATTACAATTTATTAGACAATATACAATATAAATTAAACATAATGATTGACTTGTCAGTATACTCACGGTAAAAAAAAACTGCAGGAACAATTTATTAGCGAATATTTTCCTATAATTTTGATTCATGGTATTTTGAATACTATGCTTGAGGTAACATCAGGGTATGGACTAATTCTTTATTTCTTTTGCAAGAGAATAAACGCAATTCTTTGTGGAGTTTGGACAGATGAAATAACAATCACAAGTATTCTACTCGATGATGGATTATGACCAACACACCATTACACTACGGTTGACAAATTTAGAGAATAATATGTTAAATAATTTTACCTAATACCTCTAGGCTTTAGGAATAAAATTTGAAGATATCACGAAAACCATTAGACGTCATCCGGCGAATGTTCGTTGATTACGACACATCGATTTGTTCCATGAGACTGATAACGGTAACGCAGCGAAGAAAATACGACAATCAGAGGGACTAATATAACAAAGACTATTTTTTATTTATATTTTTATAACATTAATTAGTAAAATCACGGTCCACGAATAATTAACATAATATTATATATTATTATTATTTATTATAAAACCACAAACAGAATAATAATTATTAATTTTTACTTTTCAATTTGTCTGTGATAAGACCGTGTATATTTTGTTACACACTTACACCATCGATTTTAAAATAATCTATTGACTGTAATCAATGGTTACACCGTACACGTATAATAATTTAATAAAGGAATAATTTAATACCTAACAGAGTTTTATTCCTAAACGACTGTCTATGCCAATGTAAGTTATAACTTATAATACAATTATATACTATATGGCGTGTTAATGAATCATAGTAAGCGGCGTAACATTTTTGGAGGGTCTCATATTTTCATTTCACCGAATTATAATATGTTATTTTTTTTATATTTATAGAAAATAATATGTCAATTTTGCGAATACCTGTAGGTAGGTACCTAACGTAACAATTTACAAAATAAAATCTTTCTTCACCCTCAGCATAATCCATCATAGACATTATAGAGATTTTTTTTATTAAGAAATCTTATTATGTCTATCGTTTACGACGTAATCCATAGCTACGTATATTAATTTTATATAAAAGTATGTAGAAAGAAAAATATCGGTTGACACCACAGCTGGTATATTAGGTATATATATACGCTATATTAAATAATATAAGTAAAACCACAAGTCCACAACAGTAGAATAAGAAGTATATTATCGTTCTGTGGTAAAGTATCTACCTATTTTATTTTTATTTTAACCTTATCACGTACACTTTTTTGGATATCTAATGGCTGGATCTGCTGTGGATGTATTTTTAATAATAATAAAAAAGAGACCTAGAGGAAGTACCTATATTATAAAAATTTGCCACACGTGACGTTGCTTGGACCAACAGGCTACATTTATGTACATAGAATATCATGTATTACGTATTATATATTTACATAAAAATTCTCAATATGTTTCAAAATAATCGAAAGAACAAATAAAAATTAAGGAAAAACGGGAATTCATACCACAAAACCGATTTTGTTTTTTAGTTGTAATTCAAAAACGAATGCTTGTAGATGCTTGAAAGTTTCATCAAATATTTATATTATTATTTTCCGTGCATGATATAATTATCAAAATATTTTGACTTTTTAAACTAATTATAAACATGAGAATTTTTTTTTTTTTATAAATGACGAAAAATAATTTATGAATTAGTAAATTGAACTAGTTGAATCACATTATACTAGGAAACGCACAATTTATATTTTTATTATATTATACTATTATTATATAACTATGTGTGTATACACACAAAATATATATAATAATAATATTAACGCCGTTGCGTGATTTTATAGTTATAGCACATCAAAAAAACTATACCTAAAGGGTCAAAAGACTTAAAGATAATACCTACACTACTAATAATAATACAAAAATCTCAGACCAATATTTTCGAGTATAAAAAATATAAATATTTAAATATAATAAAATAATAAATGAATATAAAATAAAATTTACGACCTGGCGAATGTGATAAAACCTTTACATCGATTAGAAATCTACATACACTTTCCAAGTCACACGAATCACCCACTAAAATCGTATGCAGTATATTATGCTCAGAAATATTTACACGAAGAGATAACCTCATCAGACATAATAAAGAAAAACATCGTAAGTATTTTTTTTTCACAATAAAAATTTACAAGTGTATTAATAAAATATTCATAATTAAATTAATGATAAATAATACTATTTTCAGGTTCAAATATTATAATCCAACAACAACTAACCATAAACAAGTGAGAAATTCAAGATTTTTTTAAACCAGTTGAACAAATTTACGATTATTATGGTAAATATATTATTCATTATTTTATATATATAACTTAGGTATTTACTTAAATTACTTTATAAAAAAATAGAACACTTTATGTAAGAATATTACTTTATCGATTAGTTAAAATAAATATTACTTTATACCTATCAAAATATTTTACATAATAATACTGATAAATTCAAAATTAGAAGTAATCGTTACAAGAATACATCTAAACCAAGAAATAACCATAAGTAATATGTATCTATACCAGATAGTACAGTTTTCTCATACCAACAAATTATTAATATAATTAACTAATTATCTATCCCTTACATAATGGTCGGTGATTTAATAGCAGAAATACAAATTGGGGATGCAAACACACTGTTTTTAGAGGAAAACTCTTTGAAAACAAAAATATTACACTACTCAACAATGGAGGCCATTCGGCCTTCACGCCATATCTCCTCAAATGGGACTTTTTCAGCAATAGATCTTTCCTTAACCTCCCCGTCAATCTCCCCTTATCTCTTATGAGAAGTAAAAACCAACTATTTCAATGGTGAACATTGGCCAATATTAATCAAAATACTACAAAGAGACTTCTCACTGACACTTTATACTATAAATAAATGGAACTTAAAAAACCCAAATTGGATACTCAACTCATGGACCAATTTTGGCGCATAGAACAACCGGACACGGCTCCACCAGCATTCACGGAAGCAGGCAGATGAGAAGAAACGTTTAAAAACGGCCACAATCGATTATCATCGGGTCGATTCGTGGGCAGCTACCACCAGTGCGTGTGACTATCGAAAATATGTCATACTCCGGATCGTGCGACATGGCCGTGCATCGTTTCAAC
>VUJU01004402.1:0-18925 GCA_009835225.1 Aphis craccivora
GCGGCGGCGGCGGCACACTGCAGGCGGAGTACAATAGGACGTGGGATCAATGGCTGATGGGAAGATTTGTACTTGAAAAACCCGCGCCGGTACGCCGAACAATGGGTCAAAACGCGACGAAGACGGTATTATTATTTTTTTTAAATTTACGCGTCCGGTACAATAAACCATCATATTCTACCCGCGCCTCATGTGCGCGCGCGCGTGTGTGTGCGGTGTACATCACGCGTTTTAAAAGTGTTTCGCCGTTTTGGTTTATCGTGTCTCCGTCGCGATGTGGGAAATATATAAAAAAAAAAAAACACCCGACTACTACATTCGATCCGGCGGATATGGTCACTGGTTAGGATTTTCCGTATGACGTACCCGCCGTACAACATAACACACGACTCGACGAGTGCGTGCGAATCGGCCAAGCCGGACGATATTATAACATAATAGTCAATGTGTTATATTGTGCCATTATAATAAAATTAATATAATATTATGTGTATACATCGGCCGACATTTACCGTGTTATATTATGACTGTTAGCACGACCGTACGGTATGCCGCGAACACGACGTTTAGGGCGCGTTAAATCAAATCGTTGTCGTATCATTGTTATTATTATTATTATNNTTATTATTATTATTATACATTATATTATTATGTTGTATTGTGGAGTTGACGCGTTAACGCCTTTGGCCGTATATCGTATATTATAATTATTGTTCAGACGCATATAAACATCGGTAATCGTAAAATAATCGTTAAATAACGATATTAACAACGATGGCGTTATGTAAACGTACAATAAGTAATAACAGTAGGTAGGTAAGTAGGTAGGCGCTGTGTCGGTAGGTAGGTAGAGATAAGGACGTACACGGGGGCTCCCGTTTCGCAGAAGGAATAATACTGGAACACCGCGTACGCGGAACGATTCGTGCAGCGATAGGTCCCCTCCAGAGTTCGTATTGGATTTCCGTATATGAATATTTGACGGGTGTTACTTGAGCCGTCAGAAAAATACCTGTTTAACAATTTAACAGGTACCCACCTAATTTATTTACTAACAAACGATAGGCTTGGGATTATTTTTTTCGTCCCGAACTGCAGATAGGTAGACCACGGAAATGTTGACTCGAAAAAAAAATAATAAATAATAATATTTTATATATTAGTTCACCGAAAATTCTATTTTGATAGTAACACCCGTGGTACAGTGTACCTACATCTTTTTCTGTAATATAGTACCGCGGTACGCTCAGCTTAATTAATTTACCGTAAAATTTCGTATAAACGTAGCGGCAAAAATAAATCGCACTTGACTGTATTTGTATATTATACGTGATAGTAATATATAAAAATCGTCAATTTCGCTATATATTCAGTTGGCACGTTATTTAAACACATATAATATTATGTTACTACCGCGATCATATTATATTTTAAAATTATTATTATGATTGTAAATGTATATAGTTAGGTGCATTGTCGTTCCCGCAAAACCGCACGATACCGCTTAATAATAATATAATCATAATAATAATACAACGGCCGTTATATTCTCGCCAGAGATCGGTCGCCTCGTTGGTTTTACAAAAAAAAAAAAAAACGACTGAGATCCGTTCCATTCGACGGTAGCCATGATGTTTTCTATTTTTCTTCTTTTATGCGATATATCATGTAAATTTTTCTACGGCCCGGATGGGATATTTAAGCACAACTTGAACGGGAAGGGACGGCGGTGGCGTCAACCGTATACCGGGCATGCGGTCTATAATTAGACGCACGTACCGCTATGATACGCGTATATTGTTGCGCGTGTTTATACATACAGCAATAATGATGACGTATATATATACAGGGTGATACGCCGATGTGCTCACCCTTCAAATCATTCTTAAATTAATTTGGTTATTCAAAATTTGAGTTTTGGAATTTTAAATTTATCTTTGAATTTATTTTCAAAATCTTGAGATTTTAGTACTAACTCAAATAGTGTAGTCTTGCGGAGATGCAAAATTTTGTTTTCCATATAAAAACCTACTAGAAATTATTAAGTGGACATTTTTTCAAATTAGGACGGTATATGCATTAAAATTTTCAAAGAAATTATTTCCTATATATAATCAAACTTAAAGGTTAGTGAATTATAACCGCTATAATATAAAACATTAATATTTTATATACTCGTATTATAATTCGCATACAAATGAAAATATCATAAAAAAGTAAAAAATAAACAATTTGATAACACGAATAATTTTCTTACTCTTAAACTTGATAATAGGTCATTTCACTTTAATATTTAAGCTAAATACACGTAAATTGTTCTACTGAACGAAAAATGTCCATGCTTTAAAAATTCCAAAAATTATAATTCGAATAAATTCATCATTAAATTCAAATATTATATGGGGGTGAGAACATGCTTAGTGAATCACTCTATTTATAAAACTCACGCGTATTATTATAAATACCTATATATTATAATGTGTATTATAATAATGCGTGTGCACGTTGTCGACGTATATAAGAGAACCTTTCAATTTTCGTACCGCGGGTGGAGTACATGCAGTTTCCGAGAGGATTTATACGCTCGTATTATGTGTGTATATTTTCTTTTTATAATATTATATTATGTTAAAGAGTGTAAATTCGGCGAGGTGTGTGTCGTGTTGTATGCGTACGTTATATGAGGTAAAAATTCGCAGCGGGACGTCAATGTGCTGCGGCACCGCGACGACGACGGTAATAATCCGGAGAAGAGAGAGAGAGAGTGTGTGTGAGACTGTCAGAGCAATATACGTGAAGAAGAAAGACCGACTGCCGACTTGATATCACGTTTTCACGGACAATAAAAATAAAAACCCAATTTATCTCGTATATACATAACAATAATATACCACCTACGACCTACCTATTTAGATGGATACCTATATACCACCGTGGTCGCGCGACCTAGCTCCGGCCTGGACCGATTCAGGTCGTATAACGAGACGACGACGACGACAATGTACTATGTACATAATAGTGTATTATATAATATAATAATGCAGTGATAGGCGCGCACAAGGCTCACACTGCACAATATCACGCACTGCAGACGTCTACATAATCATAGGGTGTTCCGCTTCCCAAGTCCCCAAATGGACCTCGGCAATAATAATAATAACGATCCCGTCCTGTTTACAAAACAAGTGTATACAAAAAATAAGAAAAGCCGAAATAATGTATATATAATATAGACATATAGTATAGATAGGTTTATATTATATATGATATATATGCGATTAGGGACGGTTTAGGGTCGATACCGTATATTGTGTGCATCGGGGCCGAGGATTGCATGGCAAACTGCAGACTACGATTTTTCTCACCAAGCAATAAAAGTGCATCGAGGCTAATTATTTCCGACCAAACGTATACATTGTTGTTAAACTGTCGAAGACGATTTTCACGGTGTTGATCGCGTGTAATATATGCTACGCAGGTCAGACAATATATATAATATAGTACGCATTAATTTCAAACAAATTGAAATTGAAAAATAATTCACGTGGTCAAATCGTGCTGATAAATTTACCCATCACACAGTACGCGTGTTTTATAAGAGTTTAATGTTTAATATCATAGTTTACTAATACGTATATGCTTCGTTAAGTTTGTGATAATAGTTTTACACATCCTTTCCTTGCAGATTAACTTATAATATATGGGTACTGGGTACTTATATATCTATTAGTGCGTTTAATGTCTTAATTTGGAATACAATGTATACCATTTGGATTCGGTAGTCAATGTGTTCGGTATAAATGGTCTAAATATTTAATACAATAAAACTTAAAAATAAAAAGCTAATCACTCAATTTCTAATTATACTAATTACGGTTCTCGAAACTATCTCCATAAAAGAATTATACTAGGTACAATATAATATTATACATATAATTATTGTCATAATTGATGATATCAAATGTCAATAATATAGATAATGGTGTGGTGATTAAAATATAATACATGTTAAATACATCTATCATTTATCAATATAGACTATTGAAAATGGCATTTAATCCTTAATTGTATTTTGTTAATTTGGCATTCACACCGTGTGAACTCAGACACTTTATACAAATTTACTTTTAAACAAATAACATCTATAACAGTTTACTAATATATACACAAAAATAAACGAAAATTCTTATCATATGACGTATCCTGCAACATGTACGTACATTTTGTATACCGACGTGAACATAACCTGTATAGTATAATATTTCGAAGGCACACTATATGTATTGATTGTCCACGTAATAATATAAAGTACCTATTATATTCATTTCCAAATAGGTATACCGTGCCGTACACAAGTTTCACATTACTTTGATAAATACTATGTTGGTGAATAATTTCAGTTAAATTTGTCTTGGTGAACGCACACGCGCAGGTATCTCTATCTTATAACAACACATATTATTGTTGCAGTGTAAAAAATAAAAATTGATTAATCTATATATCCTATGTATGATACCTATACTTATCCAAAACAGTAGAGGGGCGGTTCTGCATTTATTATGTTATATATTATGCACGTCTACAGGATTAATATATGCATTACGTTACATGTGGGATATTATATGTTTTATCTCGGTAAATTGTATATTATGACATAATAATAATATTATTATGTTTTTATTAAACTACACATTCATAAAATTTGTTTGGGCGGCGTGTTTTTGTTATACGGGTTTTACAGTTTTCACGCCCGTGCATTGTGCATTTCGGCGTGTGGTGTGCGCACTGTCAAGTGTCAATCATTAACGTATATTTTTCCACGATTGTTTTCCGTTAAGTAAAGTTTTTTTTAAGGCGCAGTCCGCCGACCGAAAGCTAACAAATGTTTATTCATTTACTACTCCAATTGGAAAAATATTATAATTTAATGTGTAACTGGGTTGTACACGTCTTGTTGTACTTATTGTATTATATTTGTATATTAAATATAATGCGATTAAATCTTGAAAACAATTTTAAAACTTCAATGTCAATTTATGTACTAAAATACGTGATTAATTTGTGGTACAATAATGTACAATATTTTGCTGTTTTTTTCTTCTATTGTTTTGTTAAGTCATTGATTAAAAACACCGAGATAACCCACGTACCTATAATACAGAAAAAACCGGCAGTAAATATTTCAAGTAGTGGTGTATCAGTCAGTGTATGGTATATTTGAGCGTATATAATTATTATTATATACCTACACTGTCTCATAATATATTATTACCCGTAGAATATATATAAAAACATACTATATTGTTATTGAGTTAAAATTTTGCACAATACGACTGTATTGTCAAACAAAAATATTGTTAAAATTCTTTTAAATTATAAATTTTTTTAAAAATTATGTTGTACATCTACATGTACTAATGATTAAGGTTGCTTATTAGTTATTATACTTTATTATATGGTATGGTATGCCAAAATGTCTTCAAAAGTGCATAAACGATGATTTTGAGTTATAAGATCGATTTACTAAACAATGGCTTACTTAAAAAGCATTTTTATATTTATATATTTTGTTTACTATATTTCGTAGATTTTTACACGATTCGTATTTACACATAATATGACAAGCCTTTAAAATAATAGTTTTCTGAAAATTTATTATTTAAATGGTTATTAATTATTACACATAAATATATATATATATTGACTTAATTATGTCATACAACAAGCTATATTATCGCCACTGAAATTGGCTAAAATATAGTTATTTAATCATATTTTATGGTAATATTTTAATAGATAGGCTGCTCTACAACATGTTCGGTTCCAACATTAAAGTCCCTGGCCGAGCCGCTACGAGGGTTGTTAGTATGAAGTAAGCACAGTCAGTAATTCAACGACCACTTACTTCATATTAGTTTTAGATAAGTCATAAAATGAATTTTGTTTCTTAAAACATTCGATGCGGTGAGCATCATGTGGATTGTGTATACTTGTGACGTCACGCGTGCTGCACTGTTGCTCGCCCTATTAATGGTGCAATACGGTGCAATGAGGGAAAACAAAAAACAAAACAAATAAAAAACAAACCCAGATCATTAAATAAATCTTTCGGATCAGCAATCACACTCGTGTTCGGCGTAATTGCCGCTGTCGCCGAGAAGTTTTCCAAGTGCTCAGATTGTATAATTGATTTAAATTTAACACACGTAATTACTATCACTACTGTCTGCGACGTATAATTTTTCCGCGGGTCACTCAATACGGACACGGGCCAGTGCGAACGAACGCGTCATGTGTACACGCGTATTTGAAGTAATAATCATATAATATTATAATAACGTTGAAACTTCTTGGCAACCGTGTCGTCGTCGTTATAATAATAAGCTCGTGTATACCTCGTAATATATATACTTACAGTATATTATAATATACGTATACGTGTAATTTCTTTTTATTATTATTATTGAAGCTATTAGATTACCGGTAATTTATGTTGGGTTTCCATTAAAACAATTTATAATATTATCGGATTGTTGTTGTATATAGTTTTATTATTATTTTGTATGTAATAATACACACCGTATTTTTTTTTCTTTTCTGTCTCCGTCATCCTTCCTTTTCTATCTCTCAGTCTCTTTTTATCTTCGGCCGTTTACGATATGGCTCTCTTTCTCGCTATATATACATACGTCGCAATATCCCACCGTCGCCCGTCGTCTATGCGCAAAGTATATACACAACGACGCTTTACAGTCTTTATACACACCACAGCGCTGGCTAATGCAAAATAATGCGCCCGTCGAATCGAAATCTTGTGGGAAAATCGCGGGACGGTGCTGTTTATCGCTGCAAAGTCTGCCGCGAATATTATCATATATATTGTAATATTATTATTCTGTATTCGGTATTCACGTGAAACGACGCACACTCCAACGTCGTTGTCGTCGTCGTCATCGTCCGGTCACGGGTCGCGGCGCAAACGATACTGTATATAGTTTCATATCATTTCTCTCTTGTCGCATATACGTATAATATATGCTCCGCGACCCAGTGCAGACTCTTATTGTGCACATGTCGTCATCTGTCGCCGTCAGGTGTATTAACCATAATCACGTAAAAAAAAAAAAGTACAGATTTACCTGTTACCTAATACCTGTGTACGATAATTAATATAGAATACAACAGTGGTCGCGATGATATTATATACTCGCTGATAGACGAATTGTACCTTATATTTTACAATAATATATAATAAAAAAAAATCGGTATGAGAGGAAAAATAAAAATAGAGACAAACGAGAGAAACCTGTTAATTATTATAATCTTTATTGGGTTACTTCATATCGTGTACTTGCGTGTATAATACGTGTTTAAAACAACAACGGTTCACCACTCTCGGGACGACCGCGCGCGGAGAAGGGGAATACCTATTGGGCGAGGCGTGAGTGTGTGTACGACTGTCAAGACTTTAGTGTACCTACCTCTCGTGTTAGCTCGTATAATATATATTATGATATAATATTCATGTACGTACTGATAAATAATATATAATGCATACTAAAATAAATGTATTTATGTGTATATAAGTGTATATAACACCATAATAATATAATATTCTAGGAAATAATTTTATACTGCGCGATTATCCGCGATGATTCATTTAGCGGACAATTCGAAGGTTTCGAGTACGCGCATTATATTAACTGAATATTATAATATATTAATCTATTAGAAATAATATCGTTACGTTTGTATAATATAATATATGCGATCGTGAATTTAAAGTGTGTTTATATACTGTTGACGTGAGAAAAACCTATATTGGGAGACATTATAATAGGAAAAATCGTTGAAAAAACTTTTTACCGATTACGTGCGGCAATGACCGTCCAACGCCAACCCCCCGACGGGAATACCTGTTGAGTATGACGTGTGCGATATAATATATTTTAACCTATGGTTATACAAAAACGGACATCGCTTAAAATATTGTCGTACAACGAAACTGAAAAAGTATTGAAATACGTGCTTGACGGGCGTGTGAGTGTATTATTTTGAGGTTTTCATCGAAATGTGTCGGCCAGTAATTCGGTTCATCGGTTGTATATATAGGGGGGTGGTCATACCAAACGCGTATAAATTGTATGGTACGAAACACAGAGTAGCGCTGTTATTATGTATTATTTTGTGCTACCAATAATGAATCGCCTAACCCGCGCGAGACCGCGTGAGCTGGAAGGGGAGGGTGCAATAACCGATCCTTTCACGATGCGCGCGAGGTTACGGCGCGTAAACGTATGCATAATATTATACGTACTAGTGCGTGGTTTTAAAAACAAAATGAAAAATATCCGTACAATAGTTAAGACTTTGAAAAAAAAAAAATAAAACAAAACGATATAATAATAATAATCTAATCTCGCCCGACACACGAATCTCGCCTGCCAAACACGCATAAATAATAATATAATATTATAACGCGTGTTAGTTTTGGTTATAATATTATGAAGGTGCAGACTGCTGGAGATGAGAGGAGGGGGCCGATACACACTCCAATTATAGGTGTTGTCGTTTCCAAAACGTACCTACTGCTATGGCATTAATCGATATAATACACCTCATAAAGTTTAATCAGTATTTCTGGAATATCGTATATTATACAGTATTTGAAATGTACGGAAAGGATTAAAAGAACCGTCGCCGTCGTCGAATGGGACGACTATCGAGCGCAAGCCGACGAACCGGTTTCCCGACTACGATATAATAATGGCCCACCACGGTACTACTATATAATAATACTATATATATACTGCCGACCGCACACGCCGCCGGTCTGGTACAGACGGATTTCTTTGCGACTTGTGCTGTTGTACTCTTTAGATATATATATTATATTGTGTACAAGGTGGTTGGGTGTGAGCGACGAAGCTTTCCGCAAAACGGCAAAAAACATAACTAAAATTCAACGTACACACCGGAGACGGTGATAATATACTACTAGTGTTACAATCGTTTTTAAGTATTTTATATAGTTTTGGTCCTAGCGGAGTCGGAAAATCTTCGGTTATAAGGCCAACAATTTCATTAGCTCGGTCAATAAAAAATAATCGGTTATATAAATAAATCTTTTAACTGAAAGCCGAGTATGAGGTAATATGTAATATCACTTACTGGGCAAACGAGATAATAATATACTCGCTATTCGATAGCTACGAGTCCGCGAATATACAGTCGATGAACAGAGATACCTACAGTACTCGGGCATAAAATATTAATATAAGTACCTATTTGTATATTCTACAAGTACCTAATATTATGTAGTTTCTTTCTAAGAATTCTATACCGACCGCTTGTTGTCCGAGTCGGTGTGGGTATCGCGTATATAAACTTTTAAAAGTTTAAGTCACGAAATGTTCAAATCCACACCTGTTATTATTATACTGTATTATGATATTAGTGTTACGGTTCGTATGAAATGATCTAAGTACACGCGCTCAAACGTAAGAAAATCACGGCTCTTAATATATAACATGAGTCACGGTTTTTGTTTTCCGCCGCCAACAATGATAATAATATTGTTATTGCACTACACCTAATATTTGTGTCGAGTGTGCAAATCATATAAATATTATAAATCGCAAACAACGTCGTAGACAAACGAAGATAGTGTGCGGTAGGGGGTAGGTACTAAACGTGAAGTCGTTTTTTGTTATTTTTGTTATCTCCGAAGGAAATGCCTCCTCGAATAACGGATTATAATATTAAATGTACATGTATTGTGTGTGGTGTGTGTGTGTAATTTTTTTTTATTAATATAATAATTATTAGTGCTATATACGATAAAGCTTTTTATGATTTTTGTGTGTACATAATGAAAAGGCGGTGGCTCTAAGATGAGATAAGGTTCCACATTGAAGGTCGGCTGCTTATCAAACCGCTCGCATGCCGAACAATAAGATGCCATTTTTATTTATCGTCACATTGTGTACTATTATTGTTGTTATTATTATATTTATTATTATTGAGTGTGTGTGTGTGTGTAAGTATGTATCGTTTTGTGTTGTCGTATACGTAAAAAAAAAAAAAAATAATAAAAAATAAAAAAAAAACTGATTAAACGGAGCGCACACGAGTGTAGTTATTTATATTCGCGTCGCCCAAAGACCGTGGGAACGGTAAGACGCGACGGTGGCGACGACGTCGTCGACGGCGGTAGAAACGCCGCCGCCGCCGCCGCCTCACGACGTCCGACGCAATGGAAGAAGACCTACTATGTGAGAAGAGAGAGAGAGGGAGGGAGGGAGTTAAAGAGACTGCAGTATTATGTATAAGTGAGCGAGGGTGAGACGGGGGAAAAGCAGATCGACGAGCGTGTGAGAGAGAAGATTTGGCCCGAACCGCCGTCAATAGGGTCCGATTGTTAGCGAGACAATATTTACGAGCTCGAAATGTTGACCGTGTGAGCACGTCAATGATAATTGATAACCGTGTGTGTGTGCTGTTCGCGCGCGCGCGCGCGTCTGTTTTGCCGAGTCGAACGGATTTACGTATGTATTGGGTCGCTTCGTAAAATATGTTTTTCGTCGTCTGTATAATATAAACGTCTCCACCGTTGACCCTTGTTGTATATAATATATTATACTTATTAGTTGTTATAATATAGTCCTCGACGACGGCGTCGGCGAGAGCAGTCTCGTTTCGGTCTAGATAAGTATAGGCTTGGGATTTCGGTCCTGGTTGTAAGGGATCACGGTTTTCCTCCACCAAAAAATTTGACTTCCATTAAAATATATTAGTGACGAGCCAAGCAAATCGTTTTATAATAATGTGCTACAATGTTATAGAATATAATATCATAATATTTTAAGTTTTGTTATGCGTGTCATATAGTTACCTACGTACTTACGGTGCTGTCTCGTAAATAAAGTAAATTTTAGATTATAAGAAAAATCATGCCGAAGGTTCAAAACTTTCTAAAACGCTTCTGCAAGACCATCGATAAAGACACATAAACGATACCGCTCGATTAGAGAATAGCCGCTCAGCACAACACGGGGTACAATTATATTTTTATTATTATAGGTAATATTAAAGTCCGCCGTATACAGTGTTGAAAAAATCAACATTGGGCCGGAAAACAGCAAATCGATGGTACCCACCTGCTGTTGTAATAATATAATATACGACGTAGGTATAGTATGTGCGACGAAGGGAATATAGGCCAACGTTGAAAGATGTAATATATACCTATTACGATGATTTACACTTTACTCGTTCGATATTATCCATCGACTGTGCGTTACTCGTGAATCGTGATGATCCATATTACGAGTGCATCGACACGACACGGATATTAAAAATGCATACACAAAGTCCAATTCAGGCAATCGATCGTCTTCACTGCAGCTTAGCATATTATTATTATTATACTGTAGAGTGTAGAGGTCCGAAAAGCTTACCAACGCGGTCGGTTTGCGGCCAAATTCATTCCCCGACGTTATATCATTATGAAAATATGTGCAAATATAATAATAACATCGCTGATAAAATATAAATAAGTCCGTCTGTACATTGGATTTATTCAAACATTTCAAACACATATTAAAGTCGACGTTCGACGCGTATATTATGATATTGCAGTATATAAAACGTGTATTCGTCTGTTTCGTCGGGTCGTGTGGGCGTCACTTTTGAGAGCAATATCAGACGCGCCGGCAATAATAATAATATCATCGAAAACTCGTAATTCATAATATTATTGTAAATATATGTACATATATATTATTTAACTGCTGCAGGACGTTAGCTGCTGCTGTATGTTATTAGTATATATACGCTTGCCAATATATAATATACCCGGTCAGTGCGCCTGTAATCTGTATATACGCAGTGAATGATAACATATATATAAGTGTGTAAGTTCTACAAAATCGTAATATGCATGTGTGTACTGCACAGAGGTACTTTTATGAGTAATTATTATGGTTTCAGAGTTCAGACAACGGCAATAATTCGGAATGTATGCTTATATTTTTTAAATAGTGTAAATAGCTAGCGCGTGTACCTATACAGCTTTATTATGATGTATAACCGGCGCCTGTGTATTATATAATGTAATATTATTATGATATATGTACGTGTATATTATTATACATGATGTATGAGTATACATCGTTTTTCCGTCGGCGCCCGCGATCGTATCAAAATATAAACTTGGTTAACGCGGTTTTTTTTTTTTTTTTTGTTTATCTGAAAGTACCTATGCATGAATGTATAACGTGCACTTAATAATGCCGTGTCGAGATCTGTAGCAAATAGCTGCAGTAGACGATCGTCGGCGTCACTGATTATTGTAAATGTATTCAAAAAAAAAAAACAATGAGCATTTTTTTCCCGTATACTAAAATTATATCAAACCGTTTTTCGAACACGCATCCGCGGGAAACCGACGCCTGCGTTGACCAGTGTACATAATCTTGTGATATTATAGCCTGCCCGCCCGCCAGTACTCGAGTCAACTTAAAACTCCATCATTAAAACGGTGACTAATATCGAATATAATGTTATATGCGCATTCGTCGGATTCACATACTTATATTATTAGTTTGATTTTTGTAAATAATATGTCAAGTACCTAGGTATTTAAATATAGCTAACGTGTTATTATCGTTAATAATTAGTTTTTGCTGCCGCACTCCGTGTAAACCCATCTTTAATTGAATATTACATTATGATTATATTATTAAAAAAATAATAATAATATTAAACATGATCATATAATTATAATATCCGTATATGCATTTGATTTATATATTATACCTATTATGCATACACACACATTTTATGTATAACTATGCTCAGCTCGTTATTTCAAAGAATTATACGTCGATCTCGCAATTAAATAAGTCTTATAGGTACGAAGAAATATACTTAATTTATTATTCAAAAGTCCGACAATTTTATTATTGTATTTGGGCTGTGATATATTATTATTGTGAGTTGTGACTAATCCGTCGACGGCATTAAACAAGGTTGCATGTCTGGTATTTATGTTTTATGCGAGTCTAGCTATAGGTATAGTCCCTGTTTGAAATTAATTATCTGCACCCTGCAGAAAAGAGTAGGTATTTTTATGTAATATGTGACGTGTTCGCAATCGAAAATTTATATTTCGAAACGGTCTCATAGGTATAAAAAGCAAATTCCTTACCAGTACTATATTTTTATAACATAAAAGCCATATCAATCAACCGCCAATCAGCGGCATAACAACATAATATTATTTTACTATCATTATTTTGTCACAAAATAGTCTAAAGTTGAATCGTTTTTGTTTTTACAGTCACCTCACCAGAACGACCCAATGGGAAGATCCGAGAAAGAGCTTGGCTGCTCAGGCAGCGAACCAACACCAGCGCAGTGCCGAACAATTGCTAAGCCCCGGCAACGACAGTGGATCTAGCACGAACGCCACCAGCACACCCACGAACTCGCCACCGCACATCCATTCGACCCTCCAAGGTGAATTAAAATTTTCATTCACTATATCTCTTTCATATTATCGTAATAATATAATAATATTTACTTAAAATATTATTATATGTATATTGATATTATATCATATTATTATGATGAGGTAGGTATTTAATATTTATAGTGTTATGAGTAACATATTTTGAAACCTTTAATGAGTCTATATCATGACGTGTACCGTACGGTCGTCGCTAAGGAGATCCACGAACGCAAACAAAAACGACCCAGCTCAACTATTTTAGTCAACTTTTAACCCTATATTGTGTTTGTATATATTATAGGAACTAACAAAAACGTGACACTGGGACCGCTGCCGGACGGATGGGAACAAGCTGTCACTGGGGATGGAGAGACTTATTTCATAAACCACATTGCCAGAACCACATCGTGGTTCGATCCGAGAATACGTAAGTATTACGTCTTAATTATTTAATTATCTATTTATACTTTCGGCTTGCCTCTTGCGTATTGACTATTTGAGTAAATCGACACAAAACATAGTCTGTTTGGGGCGTTTGGGCTTACAAGTATAAATGATGTTTATAGATGAATTAATTAATAATATATATATTATTATATGATAATGTAAATTTTCATAATATTAAAAATAAAAGCCCATAATATAGAGTGTAAGACGTAGGTACACAGTTAAAAAAAAAAAAAAATTAAAAAACTAAAAAAGATATTGGTAGAATAATATTGTATTCTGCGCAGTAAGTACGATACAGTAAACAATGAATAATAAAACAAAATCAGATAATGCACATCCGAATTCTTATCGCTGACACGGATACAAATAATATCACTCGTCCAAACAGACTATTAATATAATTTTGGTAAAAATTATTTCACTCACTAAAATGACCACCATCCACGTGTCACTTGTTGTAACAATTCATACAGGAACTACTATATGTAGGTATATAACATTTAATATGTTCGTGTTTACAGCTGTTCATTTACAAAGAGCGCCAACGTCAGGCGCCGTGTTGCCTTCCGGTTCAGCGTCGTGGCTGTTGAACGGTGCTTCCGGTTTGTCACAGTCACTCCAAGTCACTCAACAAAAGCTCAGGTTACATTCACTTCAGTTGGAACGTGAACGTTTAAAGAGTCGCCAACAGGAAATTATCCGTCAGGTAATAACAGCAGCTATTATAGTATACTGACCTATAGACTATACATTAGTCAATATAGTATTACGATGATATATACATGTGATCTATAGAGATCTGTATCTATCAGACCTAAATCATTGGTGCATATAGTTGAAAGGGGAGGGGTCGCTAACATTTTAAATGTAGATTCACTATATAATAAGGATATGTTCAGTGCTAGCTTTTATTATTTTATACATAATATAATACATTTATCCAAATTTTTGGAACTTTAATAATAAGACCATATTTTCGAATACATTCTTCTATGCCGTTTAAAAAGAGTCTTGCGGTGATATAAACTTCTTTTTATCGGTACCTAATGGCTCCTTGGTGGCGCTCATATACCGGTGTGACACGACCTGCATTGACGGCGTCGTAGCGTCGGAAAACGATTGATTCGATCGGCGGCGTTTAAAATATTATCGCACTGTCATGTGATTATAATGTATTAAAATATGTGCGTTTTTGTGTGCGTAGCAAGATCTGATGTTGCGCCCAGGTCAGACGAACAACGACCTCGACCCGTTCCTATCGTGCAGCAGCAGTAGTGTAGATCATTCGCGGCAAGAATCGGCTGACAGCGGCTTGGGTCTGGGAAACAACTACTCACTGCCGCATACTCCCGAAGACTTTTTGTCGTCAAACATGGACGACAATATGGACTGTACTTCAGGTAAGGACCAGAGAATTTTTTTCGTAAAATAGATAAATATATAAACAGGTATCTACGATAAGTCGCATTATTGTTGCTATTATTATTACAACAATATCGTAACCTGACCTAACGGTATTTATTTTTTTATCATTAATATTTTGTTTTGTTTCCCTTTTTTCTGGTACCTGTTGTATACGTACAGAGAGCGATAATCCGGGTCCTTCATCCGACATGTCGGTAGTCGATTCACAGGAAATGGCCACGTTGGATGTCACCGACGACTTAGTCCCGTCGCTTCAAGTAAATACAATCAACTTACTATAAAAATTATTGAATTGCAATAATATAATGTAGTGAACACACCCGACCTATAGCTGTTGCTACCATACTCACGTGCAGTGTCATTGTAATCGTTTGTTATATATATATTTTTTCTGTTTTCCAGTTAGGGGACGAATTTGGTAATGACATTCTGGACGAAGTATCATTGTTGATCGACCCGAACAATAAACCAGGATCGATTTTGACTTGGCTTTAAAAACACGTCTCGCACATTAACTGTTTTTATAAGTTTTTTTTTCTTTTTTTTTTTTTAATGTCACCCTCATTAAGAAGTTTAAAAATTATATATAAATATATATTTATTTTGTGTGTGTGCGTACGCGTTCACAAGATATGTTTGTCATATTAACCTAGTCTAAGAAATATGAACGTATGTATTGTATGTGTGTCGAATGACGTGTTAAAAATTTTGTATGACGTTATATTATATTATTATATTAATATAATGTAGAGTATATCACCCCGGCGCGGCGGTGTTATTGCGCATATGTCACGTAACCGATTATCGATTGTTCCGATTTAGGTGTGTATAGATTATAATAAATATTATTGTTATCAAAGACCAATGCGCGTAAGCACTGGCGAATCGGATTATAAAATAAAAACAAAACTCCATAGTATAGCTTGGAGTTTAAATTTCGAAACATATCGTGGTCGAAAGCACCGTCGGCTCTAGCCCCACGCCAAGGCGTACACGCAAAACAAGCATTTAAACGAATTATTTGGCTAATCGTGTATTATATAATAGTAGTGGACAGCTCATTTATATCGACGGAAACTTCAATAGATTTGCCGTTTTATTTTTTTATTTTGTTCACTGCCAAAATGAAAAGGGTTAAATTTTACAGGGTATGACAATTTTTTTATTTCAAACATATACTTATTAAACATAATATTATGTAAGATGATTATTTTTAATACATATTTTTCAACATTTCTATAAAAATAGGTACAACATGACTTTTACAGGTATTTTTCGCACAAGTCTCTAAAACGTTCAAACATATTCATACATTTTCAATGTCCATATAGACTTTTATAACTTGCAAATGACAACAAATAAATGTATGTATACCATATAGATATATACGACTATAATTTCTAACGAATTTACATAATTATATAATTGTCGTTATCGTCTACCTATATCAAATGCAAATAGATATAAATTAATTTTTTTCTGACCAATATATTGAACGATTTGCATTAAAATAATTATCCTGCGTGTACGCGTACTATATAATATTATGTAGGTATATATATTTTTTTAATTTAAATAAGTATGACAAATTGTGTGTGTTGTGTATTTGCGTTTAAATAACGCTAATTATTAATACGATAAATTTTTTTCGTACTGATCAAAACAACGAGTGCCTTAAAAAACTTAAGCAATATTTATGTAACCGTCCTTATTTGTTGAATATATATGTTGAATGCGCGGAAACGTTTTATTTATCTTGTTGACAGTATTAAGTTTATATTATTATGTATTTTTGTTCTCATAATATATTTTTTAAATTATAGAGTTGCAAATGACAATCGTACTTAAGTTCTCGCTACGAGCGTATTTATCCACCTAGAGTGGAGCGCCATACGGCAGCGAGTTATCAATCGACTCTCCCCTACTCCTTTACTTTTACAATAGCACACTTAAATTTGCTCGTATAAAATTTATTCTTGTGCTTCATGAATCATTTTGTAATAGTGCAGGTAGCTGTTTAGGTTGGTAATGATGTTTTTATTACGAATCAACTGTAAATAATAATATTAGTTATGAAAATAATTATAATAAGATTGAAAAAACAACAACAAAAACCACCATCAGGCATGGGCTATATTATATAAAGTTGTTGTTATAGTATAAATAAATATATATACATTCATAAATTGATTATGTTTAGTTAAATTTGCTCAACTGTGAAGTTGGAATATTATTTCGATTATCTATATTAAAGATGTACTTCTTTTACGTGTTAAGTTTAAATTAATTGTATGTTGTTCATAATGTATTTCAAAAATTGATAATTATAATTGATTATGTTAGTAAAAATGAAAAAATAAAAAATAAAAAAATGGAGCTTTGAAAATATACTTAGTTGATCATTAGTTGTTCTTTTTGACATCGTTTAAATGAATTATTATACCTATGTTTTTTTTTTTACTAACTCTAAAATTTACGTTTTAATTTTAAACCATATATATTATATTAATAATATTAAGACTGTTTGTTCTTTATATAAATTATTATATCAATTGTGTCGTATATTATGTACATTTATATTATTAGAAGTTGTAAAATTGTATGTAAATGTGTGTGCAATTCAGCCCTATATTTATCTAATAATAATAATAAAAACAAGAAGAAAATAATCCGACCATGATAAGAAACCATATTATAATTATTATTAATTGTGTATAAAAATATAATCATATAATGTATAGGTAGGTACAGACGATGAAAGAATGTTTCGACAAACCGCGAATATATCGTTTTAGCAATATGGCCTGTTATATATCATTATAATATATTACTTCGTTTGTGCCGAAAATATACCGTATATTATACATGCCTGGCATCTAAATTATAATGTATATTATAATTTATAAATATATATAAATAATAATATATACGTTGGAGAATTATGTGCCTATTTTTGTAATGTTAAACAAATTTATATAATATATATTACAAATAAATGTATTTTTTTTATTCTTAATGCGTAATCCGTTCAGATTTAAAATTATACCTATTCCTGTGTTTTAGTAACTGATGATTTTTATAGTACCTATTTTATTTTCGGTTTAATTGCTTAATATATATTATAAATATTAAAATACAACCTGCAGTACCAGATATCAATAACAGTAAGAATTTAAATTTTATCAGTTTATCACAAACGTATACTTGAAATGCAACTGAGTGACAGTGAACCCATGCACGGTGAACGTGTTGAATTTTTATTATGCAGGCAATATTACTGAAACTTCTATAACAGTATAACATTACACTGACTATACAACTAAACTAAACTATACTTATAAGTTATAGGTGTACTAATATATATTGTTTTAGTTAATATAACAAATACCTGGTATAATATGGTAATCAGTGGCGTATCGACGGGGGGAGGGTTAACTCCCCCGACCCCCAGTGAAACATGTAGGTATAATTCTTTTTTGGAATATTACATTAAGTAATAACATTTTATACATAAACATAAATGGTAACCCCCCCCCC
>VUJU01004403.1:5685-18910 GCA_009835225.1 Aphis craccivora
GGGGGATTTGCTTTTATTTTTGGCGTTATACACGTGCTTTACTTGGTGACCTAACTCGTTCAGAGCGTTTATGATGTCAGTGTTTAATGTGGAATGGTGCAGGTTTCTAATTGCGACTCTGTAGGTGCGGAGGTGACGGGGGGTATATGAGTGGAAACTGGTTTCCGTATCATGTAGGTAGTCAATGATTGTATTGTAATTTATACGACTTGATGGTATAACCTTGAGGTATGTTGATGTTGCCCTGCAGGTGAAACCTTCCGAGCTGGTGATATCGGTTAGGGCGTTTTTGAAAGCGGAAAAGTTTTTTATGTTTTTAATAACTATTGGCGGAATGACCATTTTTCTGGCCTGGACTGTGTGAGGCTGGTTCGCTGGAGGAGCACCCAACGAGTTAGATGCGGACGTGGCTGCTGCTTCTTGGTCGTCGGGGTCATTAGTGGCGAGTGCGGCAAAACGATTTGGTGTTATAAAAACTTTTGACTTTTTGTCAGTTTGACTCGGCGACAGCGACGAACTGGACAAATTTCTTTTCGACGGATTAGGCGTACGTGGCGTAACGGGGCCCGCATTACGGGCGCTATTGTTCATTATAATATGGTTATAATAAAAACAGATAATTTGTGATGTCTAAAATATTCATACTGTTAATTGGCGAGCGCGCACAGAGATAAGGGAGCGATACATCGAACAAAGCAACGTACGTGCGTTCATATCGAATGTTGCGGCCGAACTAATTTAATAGTTAAACATTGTCAAAATGAATGTACTTATTTAGCATAAGGTCTATGATTTCACATTACTCTGTAATCATAATTCATAATATTATTATAATAACACAGTATAAACAGTAAAATATAATAAATTTTAACTGTAAATAACTCTAAAATAAAATATGTAAAATATTAAACTCATATTATAAGTAGGTATTCATTACATCAGTTTACAACAATATTAACAAATGGAATGGCTCCCGGACGAAGTTTTGATCTTTTAAAACACATCTGTCATAAAAAATAATTCTATTAACAATTATATTTAATACTCACAATATATTTACTTATACTTTGACCGGATTCCCATGTTTTTATAACGTCGTCTATTTCAAGATGTAATTCACAAATTCTGGAAGTTGGCTTTAATTGAAAGCCCATCGATTTTTCCCACAAATTTAATAACATTCCATCTTTAGGAACTGAAAAAAGTACTTTTATTTTTCGTTTTACATGAAGAAATACAGCAGGTCATTTTAAATACTAAAGAATACAAGAATAAAAGAATGCGAATAACGATTCACGATAAATAGGTAACAAATATTACTATTATGGAAGTACTCGTTAAAACAAATACAAAAAAGTGGGTAAGTGGGTACCGCTCTGCTGTACATTAGGTGCCGTGTGGATCACTATTATATATTATAGGAGAATTAAATTTGAATCCAATGATGATTATTATTGTATACGAAAAACGATTCTGAACGAAGATGATTTGTCAGCCTAGGATATAATTTTCAGTGGTTGGTAAAAAGGGGGTTTATGTTTTAATGGCCTAAATACATCAAAATTTAAGTTTTTTTATAATTATTATTAGCTAAACTTATGGAAAAACTTGTATTAAATTGTCAACTCTTAGCTACTTATACAAAAATTTGTATGAATTATACCTACAAAATAATTTGCAAATATTCATGGTTTTTACGAACTTTCGTCAATATTTGAACTTCAAATGCTAATAAAAAAAAAAATTGTGACTATGTATTTTTATAATTTTTTATCACTATAAGAATAACTTATGAGGAACTTTGTATTAAATTTGCAAGTATTTTGATTGGACAAAAAAATTTTATCGATACTTCAAAAAATTTTTTTAGAAAAATTAAAATGTTCAGTTGTCTTTAAATAGCTCAAAAAAATTCAAAATATTTTGAAAATGAAATAATGTAAAGAAAATGTCAATCATAATAATTGGTAAAATTTTCAAGTTTTTATGACTTACTTTTTGAATAATAACAAATATTTAAAATCGTTTGAGGATAAATCGTTAGGTATCGTTACGCTATTTCGTAAAAATTTAAAATTCAAACGCACTTAAAATTTTTTCTAT
The DNA here is from genome assembly GCA_009835225.1 of Aphis craccivora. Lineage (NCBI taxonomy): Eukaryota > Metazoa > Arthropoda > Insecta > Hemiptera > Aphididae > Aphis > Aphis craccivora. The sequence goes on from VUJU01004403.1 coordinate 7,789, forward strand.
AATGATGCTTCGAGTTTTCTCTATAGATACTTGAAGGAAAACTTATGGAAAACTTAGTGTTGTATTTTTAATCCTTAGTTATTAACACAAACAATTTTATGATTTTTCAACTTCAAAATTACTTGTAAATTTTCGCGTTTTCGACAAATTTCGTAAAAATTTGAACTATAAACGCTTATAAAAAAAATTGTGATTAGTGATTTTTAATTTTTTTTAACTGCAATTAGAACAACTCATAAGGAACCTTGTATTAAATTTTCAAAACTTTTTGGCCATCCAAATTTTTTTTATTGACAGTTCAAAAAAAATTCTCATAAAAATCGAAAATTTCTGTGGTCTATAAATAACTCAAAAAAGTCAAAATTTTGTGAAAGTGAAAATTTCAAATACTTATTTACACTGATTAGTTTTTGAATTACAACCATATAAAAAAATCGATTAGGTCGAAAACTACTTTTGCGTAAAAATTTCTGTTTTTCTCGATTTTTTTGAAAACTGTTGGAAAATGTTAACTTTTGACCTCTATAATGCATCAAGGATATTCATTTTTATATCGGAAACCACCCCCAATGCTTGAAATTGGAGCATTATTTCCACTAGTTATGCTGTACACAACACAAAAAAAAAAAAACACACATCATTGTAAAATCAATACATTCATCACTTCGTTCAGAATCTAAAATAACTGTCAAAGGATACAAGGATAAAATAATGGGTAAAGAAAACCGATGGCTCTCATGAGAATATTGAAATTTGAAATAAATTAACTATGTATTATTCTAGGGTATTATGGTACGTGAATCTACTTGTCACGGCCCACGGGATCAAGGTGGTACACATCGTTGATAGATAGTTGTATAATAATATACTATATTATCTATGGTGGTACATATCCATTACATTACATTCGATACCGACGATACCACCCTATACCACGATGTAGATTGTTTTCGATGCCATGTTAATTTGTTAACATCGTTATCAATATTATCATTTCGAATAACTTAGGAAAAATTTAAAATATACATATTAAAATAAAATAATGTTATAAAATATAAATTTGTAATACATTCTACAGTTGCGGCAGCGGCACAGCAAATAATTATACCACCAATAAAACTGACTTAACTATTTACTTAAATACTGTAACTTAAATTACCTGTCATGGATATCGGAGAACTACTGGATTACAAAGTATGTGACAAATAACACATGTCTGTAAAATATAATTATAGTTCCTTATATAATGTGATTTTATTTTAGCCTGCCAACACTCCAAAACGACCCTTACCCGAAGAAGAAGTTAATCAAATTCAAGAAAATGAAACTGATTATGAACGACAAAAAAAACTCAGACGGTTAGCCAAACATCGTGTTCAACAAATTGAAAAACAAGAGCAAGAACGATTAAAAGCAGAACAAGAAAAAATTGCAGAAGAACAGCGTTTAAAACAAGAACGGCAAGATATGGTGCAAAAATTAGTTGACGAAAATCTTGCTGGTACTGATGTAAGGAAATAATTTTTTTGATATACTTAAATCAAAAATCATCAAACATTTCATTATGTTAATGTTATAAAAAAATGATAAAATAAAATAAATAATAATACAAGTATTTAATAATTAAACAAGATATAAATATATTTTTCTTTCATAGGATGGAGTCTTAGATGAAGCAGCTCTAAAACGTATGATTTTATTGTTTGAAAAGAAAGTGTTGAAAAACCAAGAAATGCGAATAAAATTTCCTGAAAATCCTGAAAAGTAACTTTTGAAGTATGATTTTATATTCTTAATCTTATTTTACTTATTTTAATTCAGGTTTATGGAATCAGAAATAGAATTACATGATATTTTAACAGAAATGCATGCTATAGCAACTGTTCCAGATTTATATCCTATTTTAGTCAATTTAAAAGCTGTTTCATCTCTGTTAGAATTACTTTCCCATGAAAACACCGACATAGCAGTTGCAGTTGTTAACTTATTACAGGTTTGAAATGTAATAATATATTTATATGAAGTTATTGTATTATATGCATTATTATAGGAACTAACTGATCTTGATTCTTTAAATGAGAATGAAGAAGGTACAGAAATATTGATTGATGCATTGCTCAGCAAACAAATATGTGCTTTATTAGTACAAAATCTTGAACGTATGGATGAATCTGTTAAAGAAGAAGCAAATGGTGTACATACAACATTAGGAATATTTGAAAATATTATGGAACTAAGGCCAGATGTTGTGGTAGATGTTGGTAAACAAGGCCTTATTCAATGGCTTTTAAAAAGAATTAAAGCTAAAATGCCCTATGATGGCAATAAACTCTATTGCAGTGAAATACTATCTATATTGTTGCAAAACAATGAAGAGAATAGAGCTTTAGTTGGAGAAATTGGTGGCATTGACAATTTATTACAACAACTAGCAGTAAATACTTATATATAATATAATATTTTGAATAGTTTTTTACAATGTTTAAATGTTTGATTTTTAGTATTATAAAAGACACGATCCTTCTTCTCCTGATGAACAAGAAATGATGGAAAATCTTTTTGATTGTCTTTGTTCTTGTTTAATGGATAAACAAAATAGAGATAGATTCTTGAGAGGCGAAGGACTTCAGCTAATGAATCTTATATTAAGGTAATTTTTTATTCAATTAACAATCATATTATTTATTTTTAGATATTTGTAAGCAGTTAAGAAAAACTAAATATTTCAGGGAAAAAAAATTGAGTAGAAACGGTTCTTTAAAAGTATTGAATCATGCATTATCAGGTCCACAAGGCAAAGACAATTGTAACAAATTTGTAGATATTTTAGGACTTCGGACTATATTCCCACTATTCATGAAAACTCCTAAAAAGAACAGAAAAAGAATGCTTAGTACAGAAGAACACGAAGGTACTAAATTGTATTTGTATTTAAGGACTTAAGATATGTCATACACTCATAAGTATGTATTGTTGCAGAACATGTTATTTCAATAATTGCCAATATGTTACGTAACTGTCGCGGTACACAAAGACAACGTCTCATGACTAAATTTGTTGAGAATGATATGGAAAAAGTTGATAGACTCATGGAACTTCATTTCAAATATATGGAAAAGGTTGAAATGATAGATGCTGAAATTGATGAAAAGGTAAAGTGATAATTATGTAACATATTAGCAATAGTTAAAAATATTTTTTTTAGAGTACTGGCAATGAAGATGAAGATGAAATCTATTTGAAACGTTTAAATGGAGGTTTATTTTCATTACAACTGATTGATTATATTACATTAGAAGTTTGTAATAGTGGGCCGAACATAAAAAAGAGAGTAACTCATATTTTAAATATGCGAGGTGGAACATTAAAAACTATTCGTCAAATAATGAGAGGTATTGAATTAAGTTTAATAAATTATTATTACTATTAATTATTTAGTATAAGCATTGATTATAAATACTATAATATTTATAAATCTTTAGTTACGCTTTTCAAATAAAACATTTTGTTGGATTTTATTTTTCCTGCATTTTGATTATGACCCTTTTTTTAAACTTCAAAATTTTTAAACAATATTTAAGATCCAACAGATGTTGATGGTTGTGCGTTTTTAAAAGAGCATATGGGTGTTATTTTGTGACATAGGTTTGTCATCTCTGGATCTAAATATTATATCAAATAAGCTCTAATTAAATTCTATTATTGTAAAATTAATAGTTAAATACCAAAATCATATGGTTTTTACAGAATATGCTGGAAATCTAGGTGATGATGGCGATAAAGAATGGCAGGAACAAGAGCAACGCCATATACTAAAAATGGTTGATAAGTTGTAAATTTTTATTGGTAAAAAATATAAAATTAAGATAATTTGATATATCATGATGGTAAGAAAACACATTATTGTAAGAATTATATTTAATTATACCAATCACCTGCTAATAATTGTTTAATTCTTGATCACTAATTATTTTACTATAATTAAAAAAATATAAAATGTCTACAAACAAATTTTTATTTCATTGGTCTTAAACTTTTGAATTTAATATTGTAGTTAAATTAATTAAATAATGACTAATTTTATTATTTTAATAAGATTTTGTTTTAAAAATGTGTATTATTATTTTTATCACAAAATTGATGAATAATTTATCATACTATTGCGATAAAATTTTTTTTAAAATTATATTTTTACTTTTATGTGCAAAAGTATTTTAAGTATGTATAATTTTAGAACATAACCATATAATTATTAATTTATAAGATTATACTAATAATTATCATTATGACTAGTCAATTTTCTTAAAAATAAGTGCTCAAGTAATTTTATGGTTAAGTTACTCGTTTACCAACTAACTGTTGAACAGTGTGATTAAGTTTGTAAAGTAATTATAAACAATATACAAATTGTAAATCCATAAAACTTTTTGAAATGCAAAAAAAAAAAAAATAATAATATGAGAAATTAATAATTATTATTTTACTCAAGAATAATTTCATCAAATTATTTACTTCAAATACTAACGCTCTTAAAAATATTTGTAAGATTTAACTAAAAAATAATTTTTAAATGATGGTGATTTTGATAAAATTTAAAAAATCTAAAGTATAAATAAAACTTATATTTAAATAATTGAAATTAATAAAAAATAGCCAATTTACTCTCATATTTTAAGATTTATTAGACGTTTATTTCAAATTTTAATTGTCTATAAATAGCTCATAACTTAAAATATTTAAAAAATTTGTTTATTTTGTTTCATAGAAAATAGAACTATTTTTTGCTTTACCTCTGGGTTAGGTATTGTGATTAATTGTAAAATTGAATATACATAATATAACTGGCAATACAATTTGTGTTACCTTCATATTTGAATATATGTTTTTTATATTATTAGTGATTAATGGAATTTCAATATTTTTTCATAGTTTTTTAGACTGAAATTTATTTATAGTTTTATAACAAACTATAAAACAATTTTTATAACCAAAGCTATATTATTATACGGTTTCTTTTTTTGAACAGATTATTTATTTATATCAGCTAGAACAATTTGCAATAATTTAATAGTTTTATGTGATATTCATTGTTCATATTTAAATAGTATATATATTTAAACCAGACAAAATAGATTTTTTCATATCATGTTCTTTTGTGCGCTGATTTTCAATAATTAATCCTTAATTAAAATTTTTTAATATTTTACTTTTTTAATATCAATGCGTTTTTAACTTCTTATTCCAAAGCAAAATATTTTTTGGAGTAGGTAATTCAATTTTAGTAATTGGTGAGTAATAAGTTTATAAGTAGGTATTCAAAGTTATATGAGTGGAGTGAAGTAAGAAGTGACTATACGATTGCAATAATAATTATATATTCGAAGTACAGAATGGAATCTAGCTCAAGTTTCATAAGAACTTAACAATAAATATCCATTGAATATTCTATTAAGTATTTGTAACTTGACTATAAAATAGACCTAGCATATTATTTAAAAACAGTAATGAAACTTAAGGAAATTTAGGAATTGAAAATGCTAATATAATCATTTGGTGACATTTTAAATATCTATTGTTATTCATTGTTAAATTTTAACAAAATATGAAACTTGTTAATGTCAAAAACTGATTTTACATAAAAATTTCCATTTTTTCTAATTTCTTCCTTCTAATTTAATAAGAAAAGTATGTGCTGGGAACTTTTAATTTTTGAGTTCTTAACTTTAAATTATTAGTAACTAGATTTAATTTCGTGTTGAAAAGATATTCATGTTGACAATGGAAGTATTTCTACTGCTCCAAAAGGTTATCTACTATTACATTAAAAATAAAAAAAGTTTGTATCACAAAATCAGTATGATTATTTCATATTTTTATTATATATTTACGTGAGCATATATAATGTATTTATGTATGATGTAAATATTAAAATATTTTTTTTAAGAATATTAATAATATAATTTTTTAAATTATTTCATAAAATTTCCTGACAAATAGTTTTATATTGCAAATTTTACAAGAAAATTGTTAATAGAAATAACCCTCCATTGGCTGAGCTTCATAATTTCTTTTACTGCATAACTTTAACTCTCTAATGCCTACCAAGATCAAAACATCGGATTATTAAATTATTTGTAATCTACTGATATAGTTATTTACAGCAATGTAATATGTTAGTAATCTTATTTTAAAAATGAGGGGTCTACAAAATTCCTTACTTTTGACTATTTTCTCCATAATTTTTAGTTGATTCACAATTGGTACTTGTCTTGTAAATGTATCTATGTTGAGTTGCAGTTAAACAGATTAGTATTCAATATTCATAGTTAAAATTAATGCTGTTTTGTGTTGTAGAGGGGAGAAATGATGGGGTTTTGTCTGTTGCATAATATTCTCATGTTGAACCGATTAAATTTCTTCACATTATTAACTTATTTCTTCATTGGACTGAAAACTTCGTTTTTTAAATGATATATCCTAACATATTCTATCTTAACTACATTCATTTAATTTTATCATTATTACACAAATTCAATGTGTATTTTGTATCTATTTAAAAAACTCTCAATAGGCATTAATACAATAAAATATAAATAAATAAATATTGTTTATTTTACTATCATTATAACATTAAATACTTATGGTTAGCAGGCTCTTTCTCGATCAGTTTTTTTTTAAATTATAAATTTATAAATAACAATTTAAATGAGAAACAGATACGTAACAATCATTGCTTAGTTGTATAACAAATTTGTATTTTTCAATTTTTATGTATCCCAAATTAAATTATAATTCTTAATTAATTCATTGGGAGAAGAATCTTCAAATAACATAAAATAACCTTGTATTTGAGCTGCACTTGCAGGTTTTCCAGTTTTAAAAACAGTTTCTGCAAACTCTTTAGCATATTTTTCATTGTTGCTATTTTCTAGGAAAAATCGATTATACATGCGTTCAATTTGTGACTGTGAACAATGACCAATATATTCCTTTGAATCTACTCTACCAGGTCTAATCAATGCAGCATCTAGTCTAAATATAAAAATTTAACAAGTTATGGTATTCTTATTGAATAAGTATAAATAAATTTGCTTACCTTTCAATGTAATTTGTCGTCATAAATAATATTCTAGCTTCAGATGAAGCAGCTCCATCAAGAGCATTTAATAAACCACTTAATGTTACCCGACTTAGTCCATCATAAGCAGAAGCAACTAAAAAAATTACAATGCATTCAATATATGTCCACTATTATTTTATGATTTAGTATACTTGTAAAATAATGAATTATAAAATACCTTGTTTAGATTCATGTCTTCCACCAAAAGCTGCATCAACATCTTCTAATAATATAATTGTATTTTGAGGAGCAGCAGTCATTAAATAGTTTAATCTATCATCTGTGAGCCCACGTTCACTTAAATTTAATAAACATACACCATACTGCAGTTCTCCAGCTAAAGCTTTAATAAAAGATGTTTTTCCACAACCAGGTGGACCGTGTAATAAATAACCTCTTCTATATGGTATCCCACGTTCAATGTACCAATAAGGTTTGGAAATAAATTTTTGTACATCCTTTAATATTCTTTCAGAAATACCATCATCTAATACAACGGATGTTAGAGGCCTAGGTTTTTGTGGATGTCCAAAAGGACGCCATTCTGATCCTAAAGCAGTATATACTATTGTACGGCCTTCTAATGTTTTTAAAGCCATCTGACGAGCTACCTGACAAAATAATCAAAATCAATTGTAATGTACTAATGTATATAAGAAGTTGCAATTTTACATTTTACCTTCTTCTAATATATTAGTGAATAGTGACTTATTCGTTCCAAATGCTGTAAGTACAACATTTTCCCATGGAACACCAGCATGCAAATCTAATGATTGTTGTTCCCTTGTTCTTGTTACTTGAATATATTTGCCATTATACCTGAAAAAATGTATTTTATATATCAATGATAAACATTAGTATTTTAATTTTATAGGTAGCAAGTAGTATTTTAATAACTTTTTTTTTAACTACCTATTCAATTTTCCAACAATGAAAATGGGAGATGTGTACCCAGCAAAAAGTTAATAGACTCAAATAGGATCAAATAGGACCAGTGGTACATAATAAATTGAGGAATATTCATACAGGAAAATATAATACTAATTTTGGTTACAAAGATTGACCGAGAGGATAAGATGTGCAACTTACTCGATCAAATGTACTCCAATGCTGGGTAAGAAATGATATGTAGTGTTCACCCGTCCAGTATCCATTTGCTCGAAAGTTGTCTCTACGCTTAGGTGCTGAGTACGCTTGGCTGCCTTTTGCGTTACCCACAGCAGTACCCATTGATAACTTTTGTCACGGCATGGTACTTCCAAGGTCATCATGAAATTTCGACGAAATAACACTAAACCGGCGGAGGCACCCTTGCGCAACACAGCCGCTCCCAATCCGAGCCCGAACAGACCAAAGCCGGCGCCGAAGTACGGATTGTCACCGAGCGTGGACAGTAGATCATTCAGCGGCATTTTCAAACAATATAATAATAATTACAGGTTAAATGAATGATTATCCGTAGACATAGGTCACAAAACTTGTATACTGGTACAGCGCTAGCGTTAGCTAATAGATGACTAACAGGACAATCTTAAATATTAGATTATTACAATCGTTCATCATTCACTATGAATCAAGACTCAACTACTCAAGTCGAGACCAGTGTGTGGTAGTGCGGTACGTCCTATGATCATATCTCTATTCTGTGCTATGATTCTCTCTTAAAATCAGTAATCACGAACATGTTACATGATATTAATATCACAAAATAAAAATGTCTGCTTTTAATCAATAATGGGCCGCCACCGTCTGTACGTTCACGAAGATGGCTTACCAACACCAGATAACGCACCGAACTTCATTGCGGTCGACGGAAAAGAAAAAATAATACCGTCCGCAGCAGCTTGCTACACTATGGTCCGTAGTTGTCTTAAGTTGTGGCGGCGGCCGGCGACCACGGTTTGCCCGACCACCGACTATCACGTTGTTGACGTTCGGAGGGGAGTCCCAAAATCCGTTTCACACTGTTTCGGAGATGAGTGGTCGTGCAGGGAAGTGGTGAGGTCGGCCCGTCCGTCCGGTCGACGGGCGAAGCAGCAGCATTTTAGGTGGATTGGCCGGAAACGTGACCCGTTTGGGAACGCCTGACCGACATACGTTTCCGCCCAACGGGAAACCCCGCGCTCCGCGGCCCGCCCGCGCTCTTCATGGTGTCTTCGTTGCACTATCGTCCCGTCACCGTCGCTCGCTCACGCGCGCGCGCTCGCTCACCCGTCCGTCCTGTCCCCCGAGCATTTCGCATGAATGGGAACGCTTTTCGGAAGGAAGGACACAACCAACACACACATACACACTCACACACACACCGAGAAACCATGAATCAATTACTTTTTTGAATGAAACGTCGTTGATGAATTGGCGGTGGACGTGCACCGGGTTTGCGCGAAATGACGATGGCCGAGGGTAAGCCAAACTTCAGGGTCGTGGAGAGACTAAAGATCAAAATCGGTGAGTGGTAAAATATTATAACGTTACGTCCGTTGTTCCGTCTCATGTAGTCCACTCAGGTGTTGGGAGGGCCATCTTTTCGAGTGCTCGTGTCGATGGCCCCCCCTGCGCATTGGTTTATATGTAAACGCGTCAATGGAGACCTGTTAACCCCCGAAAAAATAATCATGAATGACCGAGATGTTATTGTTGTTTTGAGTGTAGGTGATGCGAAGAATTTGGGAAAGGGACATTCGTCACTCAGAGATGGACATTGTACAATTACACTTGACCAGGAAGAAATATTCCGTACAGCTACTATTGAAAAAGCGATCGAGTGAGTACATTTACCTGACCAATTGTTTTCATCTTATCAATTTGTTTGTTATACCTCTATACTGACGACATGCCCTTGTAATAGAAACCGCTGGTACACTGGGTCGTGCAGGATTTTATTCTGTTTAGAAAAATTTCAGATACTTTTTAAATAAGAGGTATTTTTTACTGGTTCCTAATAACTAATAAGTAATAACGAATGGTGGACAGTAATCGATGCCATTATAATTTACTACCTACATCACCCATATGCATTATTATATTATCCATCCAATATACCTAGGTACATTTTTTTTTTTTTTTAATTTTTAATTTTAATTGAATATTATTTGCAAATAGGTATACCTATTATTGGTTATTAAAATGAAAATATTAGATTTAATTTCATGATAATGAAACAAATGAATATAATTTTGATTAAATTAAAATTATAAATATTTTAAGATTTAATGTTTGATTGAATCTTTTTATTCTGTTTTATTGTGTGTATATATTATTCATAATTGGTTTGATCATTTATTGTAGTATTATTTTAAATATTTTTTTATAACTACATTTTATGTTTCTGTTGTGATATCTAGTTTGTATATGCTATTATATTTAATCAAACTAATTTTATCTATTTTATATTTAATTTGAGAATAAACAATAATTAAGATAAAATTAATATAATGTTCAATTGTTGAATCGAAGAATGACCCATTGTTACCATTATCATTTGATTAGAGATCAACTATAGGTATATCATATTAAGAAGTAGCAACATAAAAAATTATTAATAATATTTTAAATTAAATTTCTATGCTTACCTAACATTTTAGATAATATTTTATTTACCTTTTTTTGAATTTGAATTTTCAAATAGTACTAACATTATTATAGGTACTAAATACATATATCGCGGAACATCTATGAGACATTATATACCACAGAGTATACCACTATACGTCTAATTATGGATATAGATGATAGTGAGATAATTCCTTAAAGGCACGTATTTATAATTTGAATGGCACGTGAATCTATTATTAACATACCTAATAAATTTTAAGTTTTACTAAAATATTATTAATTTTATAACTATGTAAACAATATTTGGGTAAAATATATTAAATAAGACAATTGAGTTGATTTTATAATTTAACATGTAAAGCTTCTAAATTCAATTTAATATTTTTAGAAAATATAACATATTAATATTTTTTTGTAATATTCTTACCTAACTACTATACTCTACTT
>VUJU01004404.1:0-18903 GCA_009835225.1 Aphis craccivora
TGTTTAAGTAAAATGTTAAATTAATCATAAAACATTATTTAATAGTTTGTACTTTGTAAATACAATGACGTCAAGAACTAGAAAATTACTGTAGATGTGTAAAGATAAAAACATAATTCAAACACTTACATCAAATACAAGTATGAATTTTTATTTTAGGTAATTTTAATATTTAGTTAAGTATATTAGGTAAATACTTAACTTAAATTTAAACTAAGGGAAGAATTTTTTTTATTTAGTATCTAGTAACAATACATTGTTATAAATTAGTTTTAAAAAATAAAGTTTCTTACTTTCTAAAGACTTTACTATGTTATTACTATGAATTGTAATTATTTAATAAGTTATTATGTAGTAACAAATGTGATAAATATTTTAATTACCCTGCCATTTGTGGTAAATGATGGCTTAATTAATTGATATCAATTATACTAAGTTTGTTAACATAATTACTGATTTTATTTTGGTATATTATTAGTCACAGAAAGTTAACGATTTTAAATATAATGAATTTGACAAGTAATTGTTACGATTATTTCCCCTTACATACTTCTAAATCTTTGAATGCCATTCCTGAAAAATGCATACATTTGTACTTAACACATGTGTGCGCTTAACTATCATTATACCAATGGTTTATAACCATATCAAAGTATCAAACATTAGTGATTCGAAATATGATCCGAACATTCGTGAATTATTATTATTCATATACTAATATTTTATATTGTGTAATATGCACACATCAGAAGGTATGTAAAATACTAGTCACTATTATATACATACATAACGCACATAGCAATATTATATATTATATATTTTATGATATAGTATAGGTATCGAGTTATTAAATTGAACCCATTAACTACTCTATACTTATAGTATGATAAATGATAGTAATTATTTGGTTGATAAATATTTATCCCGTCGTTTTCAGAGTTTGAGAGCAAATAGTTTAAAAATAATTTGAATTAATTATTTACACAAATAACTTGTAAAATTATTCACAATGCAATAAAGTTCTAAATTTAAAATATATTATAAGTTCACATCTATCTAAATTATGAGTTGAAATAAATGTAAATTTAAAAAAGTAATGAAATCATTCATCGTTAATTATAGATAGATATTCGCGTTATCATTCATAATAATTTTAAAAAAGTCAGTTATACCATTACTCCCCTCAATATAGACAAACATAATTAAATATATGAAATATTAATAATACATATATAAACTATGCTCGTGACTATATTATTAATGTTCATATTTTATAAACGTGATGAAATTGTTGATTTTTGTCTTAAGCGTGGAATTTTGAAAATGTCTATAGTGCATAGTTTTATACACAAAACTATTAGTTATTTTGTTTAAATATTGCAAATTTTAGTTTTGCACATCCGGGAATTTCATTTATTTATCAGAATTATATGTTCTTTGCTTGTGTAAATTCAAAAAAAAAAAAAGAATAATAATTATGTAGCTGTATTATGAAAATCACAGTTAGGCACACTTGTTAATGTTAACATACCTCCTAAACAGCATTTATTTATGATGAGGACCTATCAATTTTTCTAGTCTTCATCAACTCCATTTGTACAGATATGCTAAAACATTAGCATATTTTTTATATTATTATTTTTACTGTAACTAGATCATTTAATTCAGGTAAGAGGAGATAAGTTAATTTAAAAAGATTTGTAATAAAATAAGCTATATTTAATATTACATATTTTTAAATATTTTTCACTAATTAAATTGTTTCTTACATATTAACACAATGTTTATAATACACATACAACATTTTGTCAACTGTATAATTTTAATCCTAACTAATAATTACAAGGTGGAGATATGGTTAAGTGCATTCAAATACAATTGCGATAACTTTGATAAAATAAATTAATAAGAGGTCATGTTCGTTTGATCCTACTTCAGCAGTTTCTGTTCAAAAAGCGATTAAACTATTCATTAAAGATGATTAAAAAATAGTTTAATTTATATATCTGTCAATTTCGGGGTTTTAAAGGTTACAAAATACAACTAGAAACACGTAAAATGACTTTAATTTAGTACTCATAGAAGGAGTTGGTAGTAAGGATAGGACAAATACAAGGACCAGACCATTGTGGGTGGGTGTTAAAAGAAAAAATACACAGTTCATAAAATAAAAATCCTGGTTTAAATTCCATAAAACTAATCAGAGGTGCCTATTGTGTACAAAATGATCACCTAACCTAACCTGCTCGTCCAGTTTATAACATTAACAAACATTTCATAAATTATTTTAAAATGTATCAGAAAAATGTAGTTTCAACCATATTTTAAATTATGTCAAGTCCTATATATAATCTTACATATAGGTGGATTTCCCAGCTAAAACTGATATAGTCAGTACGAGATATATATCTATACAGCGCCATATTTTAGATTTATTAATGTTTTTTTTTTAGTGAATTCAAGTAACACAACTAATATTGTATTAAATATATTACATTTAAAGATTACAGATATTATTTTAGCACCATAGTGAACTTCTATACCTAATGTATTTATTATTATTATTATTCTCAGACGTGCATTATGTAAATTGTTAATGATTTCAATTGTGTATATATAAAATATTTTATATTATATACAATCAAATGATTTCAAACATACAATATATATTATATTATTTTATTAAAAACAATACATTTGCTAAAAAAATACTAAATAATATTCAACGTTGATTATTGTTATACATAACTCGCGTAACAGTAATGGTAACCGCAACGACCGTGATAGACCGAAAAATATATTGAACAGCTGCATAATATTGTTTATTCGTTACTATAAACACTATATTATGTAAATGTAAAGCGATATTATTATTGTATTTATCGATTTCTCTGGGTTTTAGAATCATTACGTTAGGGGCAAAATCGGTATATATTATTAATTCATATGCATACATATTATACAAATGTATTTATGATAATAACGAAACGTTTATTATTTTTAACGGGATAAACTTTTTTTTTCATTTCATGTATAAACAAGTGAGTAAATTATGATGAAAAAAAGTACCTATGCTATCGAATTAGTTTGGGGCGTAGGAGGTACGCGAAATAAAAGTATCCTACTGGGTTTTATTTTTGTCCCGTAGTCTATCTCGCCATCTTTGTGCATATAACGGACTCGTAACGATGAGAAAGAAGCCCAGCCCGTAATTATATATTATACCTAGGTACCTAATATATTATAAATGAAAGCAGATACACATTTCGCTTAACCCGAAAGGCGGTACTCTTGTGTCACTAGATTAAAACAAATTGTGTTTGGTTTTCTCTCTCTCTCTCTCTCTCTTTTTTTAATAGAGTCATTTGGTTAGATCGTATTTGAGAGGTTTTTAAGGGGAGGAGACGATTTTAATAATATCGCTCAAATTGATATTTATTTAAAAATATATGAAAAACAAAAGTAAATAACATCTGCGGAATATTATATAGTATTTGCATTTTTGAAAATAAAATCTGCAATAAAATACACAACAAATTATTAACAATCATATAATTACATTATTTGTATAATAGACTCTTAAAGCACAATAAAACCTCAGACAACTGTAAAAGAAAAATAGTCTAAAAATAAACAAATAATAGCAATAGCATAGGTATGTCTACGAAAAAAAAATCACCAAAGCTTGTATACCTGGAACACAGCGATACTGAAGGGAACTAGAAAGATGGAAAATTGGCAAACATTATCTATTTCAAATAATGAATAATAGAAATAAACTTGAATAAATACAATACTTATGAATACGTAATTAGATCAGTAAACATTGTAATTAGAACAAAATAGTCAAATAAATGGAAAAGATCCTAAATTTAGATACCTAAATAAATCAAATAAACTAACAACCGAGCATTGGAAAAAATAAACAACCTGAAAAGACAAAGTAAATTTAACATGCCTATGGACACACGACACATCCGATTTACCTGACTCACTTGTGGATACAAAGAGGAACAAACCATTTGCACGACCAGTGAAATTCTGCTTACAGTGAATGCAGACAAATAGAAGCAGTTGGAAACATGCATAACGTCCATAGGCCATAGGCCAAAGATGAAGACATTCATCAAAAACACACTCAATTAATTAAAATAATTAATATTGTTAACATTGATTTAGTAATAATTTTAAAACACTACAGTATTATTAATGAAACACAAATCAAATGTTAGTCAATTTCCAAACTGCCTGGTATTAGATTTGTTTAGAAAAAAAAAAGTAAAATAATTAAAAATGTAGGTACATAGAAAAAATAATATTCAAATATTATTTCCAAAATTATAAACTATTTTTAGGTTTATCATTCACCGTTGATTTTTCGTTACATATGCCATGATCATAAAATAATATATATTGTATATGTGAAGAGTGTGTGTATGTATGTGTAGTTAAAAGACCAAAATAGTAATTATTTAATTTTCGTGACCCGTATTTAAAAGAAAAAGAAAATTTGAATAATAATTAATAATTATTATGTTGCATAATTGTAAAAACGAACTGATTTTAATTATTTAATTATTATTATTAATGAATCAAACTGATTTAATAAAATGCATTTTAAATGTTCAGTTTCATACTGTGTATTTTTACAATTATTGTAAAACGTTATCGTTACCCAAATTGAATTGTCCAGCAACGGTTGAAAATACCACTGCGATGTATGCGATATAAAGGGTATTGGTGAATTCACTTTTGTTTTAGAATAGTTTGAACTCATACTACAATATATGTGTATGGTGTAGAAACACCTATTATAGTAGTTGTAGTATGCAATACGTTTTTTTTTTTTTTTGCTCGAAAATAGAAAGATAATAAATAAATAAACGTGTACACGCTAGAGCAGCGTGGGGAAACTTTGGAGTGCGAGTCGAGCGTGCCACTGCAGTTTTTCCGCCATTGTTTTGCGATGATAAATATATATATATATACGATTCATTGATGTAAAAGAAAAGTTTTCAGTGACGTGGTCCATTATGAATTGTCGTACTCGCCCGTGTACGCATACAATATACGCGTGTAGTATATATAATACACACTAAGTCCAATGTCTGCTTGCGTTATCACCAAATCAATTTTTTAATATTTTATAAATTAAATACATTAGATACTTATATTTACTCTAATATCGATCCACACCTTGCTACATTTGTAGTCTGATGTACAGTAGAAATTATCGATATTTAAATACCAGACTACCTGCGTATGTTTTACAATAGCGATAGCCATCGTTTAATCTAGGACGAGAAACATTCCATGACTTGCACGATAAAAATTATTTTTATTTCTACTAGTGTTTTATTTCGCTTTTATGTTATGTAGTGGGTTTTTTTTTTTTTTTAATAGCTTTATACTTTTAAAAAGTTTTGTAGAAGACTGATTCAATTTTTAGAAAACATGAGTACATATAATATGTATATACGCTCGCGAACCTGATAAATCTAATATTCCGATGAAATCGTATTAAGCCATACGCAGACATAAATAAATACGCCCATACAATCCACTGTAACAGATCTCTATATATTTTATTATTATTAATAATAAATACAACGCAGAGGTAAATATATGAGTAAACTATATATTGCGATATGACAAAATAGTCGTCCAAAATTGTATAAGAATTTTTATATAAATGCAGTGTGATTGTTTTAACAGTATTCAATTAATATTAAAATCATTACTATTATTTTGATAATATAAAATGAAGAAACCAGCCTCAAAAATAAAGAAAACTATTTTATTGATAACGAGTTCCAAATTTGAGTTAAGCATGGAAAATAGATTGAAGAAGATGTTCATTGATTTTAAAAAGATTAACAAAGTTACACGTTTGGTGTGTAAGGCAAGTCATTCAAAAATAATGTAAGACAGGTCACAGGAGTTTCATATGAGATATATGGTGCAAATGGAGGAGTCGTTTAAAACAAGTCTGTTGGACTGTTAAGGTAAGAGTGAGTGTCCTGTGCGTAATCGACTGACCGAGTGGATCTGAATAGAATTAGGTTGTTGAACAAAGTAAAATGAGGTACGTTTGATTTGATGTTATTATGTTTAGTGGCAAAGTATTGTTGGAAGATTTGCCCAATGAGAAAAGTGGGAGTTGAAATGGTCGGAGTTGAGAGATTTTAATCATGACATTGAATCGGAAACTATTAGGTATTTATCTGAAGCAAGACTTGAGATAAGGGTTAACGCTTCGATGATAGCATGATAGTACTCTGCTGTGAAAGAGGAAGATGTAGATGAGAGATTGTTGGTAAAGGATATATGAAGTGAATATAAAGGACGTGGTCAATAGAAAGAGCAGAGGCAGAGCCATCAGTGTAAGTAGTAATGATATTTCCAAAATTGGTATCAAAGTAATCGAAGAAAATTTTATTGACCATAGAATAGGACATAGCTTAAATAGCCAATAAGACATAGATAATATTTGTAAGATGAGAATGAAAATAGTTTTTCTAATAGAGCGGATGGTAAATATAGTAATGATTTGTAAGGTTTGTTCATAAAGCGGAAATTTATTTGTTTTAACGGTATATTGATGTAAATTGTATAAATAATTTGTTGTAATATTGAAACCATAGTTATAGATTTAGGAACATATCACTAAGTGATGAATAGCGAGTAGAATATTTAAAAAATAAGATAGTTTAATTGAGCTAATGATTTTATGAGGAATTTACCGGCTAACAAAAACATATTTTTAAAGGGAACGTAGTTAAATTCTACTTAGATAGAAAGTTGTTTATATTTTATTATTAAAAAATGTTATACATTTTTAATTTAATATATCTAACTTTAATATTTTTCTGATCACTTTCACCAAATATTTACAATAATAATATACACAAAAGAAATATGTAGTAAGTATAAATGTATGCTGTTATTCAAAAAAACTAAAACTTGAACAATTATAACTTTTAAAAAAAGTAAAAATATTTTTAACAATTTAATTTTTTTTTTTTTTTAAGACGATGTGAAGTTTACCGATAGCGTAGTATAATATAGATCATTCGAAAAATTTAATTAGCAAAAACCATGGAGAGTTACAAATCGATCGAGAAGTATTGATGCTGAATTATAGTAATATTCTTTTCAAATGACGGATTTCACGGTTTATAATTTGGTCATTACTCATTATACACTATTATAATATTTATATTCACAGAGCGCATTATAATATACTGCACTATACGTATAATCACTTGCTCAGAAGTTTATGACTTAACCGAACGATGATGCATTGAAATAAAATTATCAGTATATATTTGATGTATTATAATACACTGTATATTGTATACGTATATAGTGTAACATAATGCAAATAAACTGCAAATACTGCCCCGAGGGATCACGGTGGTTTGCGAGTAAAATAATAATTCTGCATTTATTATAATAAAATAATATTATATGTTTATTATTATTAATAATATATGGGTCGTGACTTGTAAATATAAAATGCGTTCCATAAAATATATGAAGGTATTGTTGTCAAACAAAAATCGATGTACATTAAAATTGTTTTCCTTTTTCTAAAACGATATTCATAATACGTCAGCGCACTGTATAATATATTCACTTTCCGAGATTATAGAATATAGTTTTCTCATAAAAAAAATTAAAAATACCTACTTTTCAGTCAGTTAACCAATTCATGTTTATGATCATCGTATTACGTAATAATATGAAAAAGTCAATAGGTACTCGATAAGTTTTCAAATTTGAAGTTATAGACTCGTTTGAAGTTTCTTTTTTTAACTGACATTAAATAAACAACCACCACCTTAAAATCGTCCGTTATTTAATAATTACCATAGAAATCCATTTACAAATAAATATTTTGTGTTTTGTTGTTGCTTATAATAAAATGTTTTCAATATCTAGCTAAGTTATTGTCATCATATGCATGATACACTATAATATTTAAATTCTACTCATGTATGTACCTAAATAAGCTATCCATTGCGCCTTCTAAAG
Source organism: Aphis craccivora (assembly GCA_009835225.1). Classification (NCBI taxonomy): domain Eukaryota; kingdom Metazoa; phylum Arthropoda; class Insecta; order Hemiptera; family Aphididae; genus Aphis; species Aphis craccivora. The sequence continues at coordinate 8,038 of VUJU01004404.1, forward strand.
CATTTTAATTTAAAATGAAAAGCCTGAAAATCGATACACGTAAAATGCAATTTGTTAATTTAGGTCTCGTGACTTGACTTGTTAAAGCCATATAAACCATAAATAATAATATTATGCTTTAAAAGTGAAAAAGTAAAAATACTATTTATTGTGTTATGAATTTCTAACATAATAAACAAAAATATAACAATATGTATCAATTATCAAAAATATGGTCTATAGCTGTAATTTTTCACAAATTGAAAGTAGTTTCTTTTATCAGAATTTATGTTTCACACCATAATATTAGCTTTACTTAGAAATAACTTTCGAATTCGTATGATTGTTTATTTTTTTATTCAATAGCTGTTGGGCCAAAATCATATTATTTTCTATCAGTTTAAATTAGTTTAAAATAGACTTAATAAAATAAATCCCGTACGATTAACGGTAGTGAAATTATTAGCTTGAGAGGATTGTAAACGGACTGTTTTCGAATACAGGCAATTTCACAAATGTTCGTTTGCGTTAAGTACCCAAATGGTCATTATTATAGGGTGTGTGATTCCGTTTTATCGCCACACCACTCACGCACGCACTTGTCGACGGGCAATACATTATCACACATTACTTTAACTCTAAATAAACTCTATAATAGATAGATGTACGAGTACACGTAGTCCAAATTATGTTGTTCACTTAAATATTCGCCTTTTTAAATGTAATGTATTTTAATTATTTAAAATCATAAACGTAATGAAATTTCGAAAAATCACAACATTTTTTCAAATTTTTTTTTTTTTTTTTTGCAATATTGGTACCAATATTGTATTTTTCATTTAGCGCTATTGATATGACTAAATATTTCATTTAAATCCATGAGACTTTCAATAAAATGTAACTTATTTATTCTACTTTCGATATGCGTGAAATATTGCAATATTATTGTTTACAAAATATATAATATTATATCATAGACCTGGACAATCATTTATTATATATATTAACTGTAAAATTATAATATATTTATTTGTATTATAGTCATATATAAAAAAAAAAAAAAAAAAAAAAAATGTATGCTAACATGATTCTGCTCAAATCTATACAACGTTTCTTGATAAAATGTGTGCAAATGGGTCACGTTTTGGGAATATTTACGCAAACAAGATAAATCCATAAATATCCATATAAACTAAATTTCAACCAAGGAGAAAACAATAACTCTTAAAGACAGTTTTATATTTCAATAGTAAAAATTGAAGACCTAAAATTTTTATATTTTTTAAATATTACAGACGTATTTTTATTAAAAAATTCACTTAAGTACGTTTCTATTAATTAATATAAACCTTATTAAGGTATACGCATAATATTCACAGTATGTAGTTAGTATTTACAAGGTAATATAATATCGATACTTGAATCGTTAGCAAAGAAATATTTTATTATTAATCCCAAAAAGGGTCTTAGTAGACACTATAAACAAGTTATTTAGATATTTATTTGTTATAGTTTTTTCACCTATAAACTATAATGTCTTATGTTAAATATCCTTTTGCGCGTGTTTTATTGTTGGAATCGAATACTTCGTACTCTGCGTGTATAAAAACAATAGTAATTGTCGTTTGTTATCGTACAAAGTGTACCGTATATTATGATAATATACCGTTGAGGCGACCATGCTTCTTTTTGCCCTTAGCTATTTTTTTTTTTTTTTACAAATATACACAGTGTATACACTCAGAACGTGTGTAGCTGATTTTTAGGCTCAATACATCTTTAAGTCGATGGCAAGCAAGGTCGTAAATTTTGTGTTTTACGATTGAACCTCAGAACGAATGGACCAGAACTGTTCGGTCGAATAAATAAACACAATAATAATAATGTGCTGGATGGAAAAAAAAACGAGGTTTCCGATTTGTTGGTGTGCGTATATTTATATATTATACAGTACACACATGATTGTGTATGTATGTGTACTGTGTAGGTAAATTTAAATAAAACGGGCACTAAATCAACAGCGTTTTCTTGTCGGGCAAGCATTGCGTTAATTTACAAAATTACGTATAGGTAAGTAATACCTATGCAATATGCATTCATATATTTTATACAATTATCCTGTGTGTGTGAAATATGAAAAAAAATGTATACACATATAAAATGTTTGAATGACGAAAACCTTAACTTAAAATTACGACTTAACCATATCCATATAAAAAAATCATAAGAAATTAGATTTTTTTTAGAAGATTTCAAGGCACTATTTATGTTACCTACCTATCACTCTGATAGTCTCATCCTGTGCTTGAACATAGCAAATTTGCATTCAGTAAAACCAAACTTCTGTTTTAAGGTTTAGTATTATCATAGTGAATGGGCCCTACTTGCAAAGGTTTTGAACGTTATTTGTGTTTGTACGTTACAGTTTTATGATATTTCAATTTTTATACAAGTTATATATGAGTGTGTTAAATATGATAATTTAAAATTCTCATGTTATTTCCTATATTGGTTGTTAAAATATTGTAATAATGCTTGTGATATCGTGAGATTACAAATAATATGATCAACTTACAGTGTGATAATAGGTGAATCTACGATAATACAGAAATTAACAACATAAGTTTATGCATCAGTTAGAGTGAAAAAACAAATAATAAAAATAGTGTGTCAACGTTTGAATGCTGCAAGTCTTAAAATATTAAAACAGTATGGTTTAACGTAGCTCTAAGATAACATTTTTTTTTTTTATTGACAAACATGAAAATTGGTCGAGACAATGAGACGTTTATCCTGTAAACACGATTAGTCTATAACGGTGGTGTGGAGATTTTTCACACCCACTGGTATTTTCTTAATACCACGGCACTTTAATACTACAGTAAATGATAAACGATCAAAGACGACATGACCAAGACCACGACGATATAATAATATAATATTATAATATCAAGCTTATATATTATGTACCGTTATTTCTGTTATTGTGTATACGAATACATGGTGATAATCTTCTCATAATTTATTATACCATTTTGTATTTCAAATTTTTTTTTCGTGTTTTTGTTCGACAGTGTTTATTCCAAGAACCACGTCTTTTTATTTATTTTTCGTTTTCTATTTTTATTTTAAATATGATAATTTATTTACAATCTTTACAAAAATAAATATTATAAGTAAAATAAGTAAATGTGATACGAGCAAGGCTGTAATCATAAAGGATTTAAAGTAGAAAAAGATAATTATTTAAAAAATTAATATAGTTTTTAATATGAAAAAGAATCGAGTGGGTAATTTCCAAAAAAAATGTAAAAACAAAAAATAAAAACAAAGAAAATTAGGAATTTTAATGTAAATATAGTTTTTGATCAAATCGAGTATAGATACCTACTTAAAATATTCGCCATAATATACATTAGTATTTTCTAAATATGGTAAAATTTTTAAATAATAATAGGCTAATTTTGACAACATGACGGAAATGTGTAAATTATTTAGGAATTAAAAATGTATAAAATGTTCATTTTTTAATAATTAATGTTAGTGAATTAAAATTTAACGTATACATAAAAGTGACTAATTCAACGACAATGTACACTCTACATCCACTTTACTGTAGAACGGTTACCTACTCTCTCCCTTATTTAAAAATGTTATAATCAAAATCATTATTTTAAGTAACATAATAAATACTATCCGAATGGTTTGACAGATTGCACCTAAAAAATAATTGGTTCATCATAATTCATAAAACATTTGAAGAGTAATTAAAAAAAAAAAAGTAGAACAAATTTAAAATATTTTATCAAACTACCTAATAATGAACTTTCATTGTTATTAAAATAATAAATCTGTGTATAGGTGTATTTTAATAAAATAATTCCAGTGATTTTCCTGCAATAATTTAAACGGGGTGAGACTTTATAGAGACTAACGCCATAACGACAATCCGCTCGAATCAACTGATATTTATAATAAGTTTAATTCTTTGCACAATATTTCACAGTTTAAATGCTGAAAAGTTTTTATTAAAATAGTACAATTCATATATTATATAAATATATTATAATTTATATCACCAATTGCGTTTTAAATTAAACAAAATATTAAGTTTAAGAAACCGTTAAAACGAATAAGTTATTGGACAAACTAGGTATAAGTACATTAATAACAGTTTCAGCAACCAAAGTATAAATATCTTTATTTTACTTTTTTTAATTATCTAAAATTTAGTTATATTTTTTTCAATTTTATTACCGTCTACATCAATCACCTGATCCTTTTTTTTTTTTTTTTTTTTGGCGAAAATTACTTGTGAAATTTATTGTGCTATTAAAATAAAAAATATTTACATAAATAAGTACATTTTCAAACAAAGTTGTTAGGCAACATTAATAATTATTTTTTGGTACGCTTTTAATACGGAAATATTTAATTGTATGATAAGTTTAACGGAAACGATAATAATAATTTATTTATATAACATATATAAAGCACTCATTTTTTTTTTTTTTTTTTTTGTATTACAAATTACATTTTATACTCATTATATTTATGCTATGTTTAATGTTGTTATTTTTTTTTATGTGTCAATTTCTATTGAGTAAGTATGTATGCAATTCAATAAAGTTATCATCATGCAATTAACAAATACGAATATTACTTAAATTGTATTTATATTATACTAGTTAAAAGAAATATATGTTTTGTTTATTAATTATTTACTAAGTTTTAAAATGTTTTACCTTTATAATTTAATATATAATACTAAATTAGACATTTTGATAACAACATAAGTTATCTGAGAATATAAAATATACAAAAAAGTAAAGTTTAATGTCTAGCATTACATTTGCAAAAAAAGACCAGACTTATACTTATACTTCTTAAGAGTATGTAGAACAATAATAATAATTATATTAAATGATAGTAATAAAGATGCTTCTTACAACTGTTTACAACATAATTTATGAACTATAATATTATTATTTAAACATACATGGTTAAAAAACGTAATAATATTAATAATATCATTCGTTTTTTTGCCAATTTAATTATTAAATATAAAATAATGTATTTAGTTTTAAAAACGTTTGACAAAATATTGACATTAATTTCTCTTTGTAATAATTATAACTATAACTTCTATAAATTTTTAACCAATTTCGAAATGGAATTTAATTATTATCATTTTAGCTTGGCATAATAAAACAAAGACAATTTGTGAACATAGAATTTTGTATTAATACAAATATTATATACTTAATTATTCTATTTAAGTAAGTACTTAATCACAAAGAATCCATTAAAAATAAAATATTAAAGGATTTACTAATATCAATTAATTTGGATAAATTAAATTATACATATATATGATCAACTTATATTTAGTCGGTTTATTATTTTCAGTACTAATATTACTCTTGTTTATATTAGTTATAAGACAGATCAATGACAACACAATAAAATCGAATGAACATTTACGAGAATCGTTGTGATTAAAATTAAAACAATATTGTTTTGAACAAACAAATGAAAAATCGAAATTATTTTCTAGGAAAATGTAAACAAAATAAATATTGTATACCGGTTATACAATATTAAATAAAACAATCAATCGCTTAACGTTATGTTAAAATAAATACGGAAATAAAGTGTTAATACTCAGAAAATACTGTAAAACTTTTTATAAAATAAAGAGTACTGCATATTTATTATGAAAACAATAACTGGCTTAATTCCAAGAACAGATATTTGGCATACGACTTATGTTTACAAATTATGGAAATCGTTTAAAATAATAATTAATTGATCCACGAAAAATTTGCAATAAATTGTATTCAGAAAACAGTTTAACGATAATAAATGCCAGATATAGGTGGATAATACGTGAAATAAAAATCTCAAATAGTATCTAAGCACAGCAATATGCGAATTTTATTGCTGATTAATTATTTTTTTTAATTGTACAGATAGTGGCTATATTTATTTACAATTCCGTCATAATAATAATTTACATTTTTAACTGTTAAAACTAAAGATGTTGTATGTCATTATACAATTCAATCTGATAGAGACTGATATAATTAATCATTATTTTTCTGAAATATTTATTTCCAAGTAAACCTATATACAGATGTCAAAAATTTCGAAAATTGTGGTATGATAATAACGAAAACACAAAAAGTATACAACAATAATGATGATTATTAAGCTTATAGATCGACATCCTTAGGAAACGCGTGCAAAATGATTCCAGAATTTGCTTCACCTTGTAATTTATGTAATTATTACACAAAAGAGCAACGTGACACATAATAACACTATAAATACAAATCAATAAAACAATCAAATTAAAACAGTTACTATACTTGACTATTATTTTAAGAAATTATAATGAATTTCAACTCTCATAGTATAAAAAATACAATTTATTATTTGTCTACGAGTACATGTACATAGATCGATATTAGATATTATGAAAGTTTCTAGGGTAGCTTGTATAGTTTTGTATAATACACATTATTGACTTCCAGAAATTATGAGATATCTAGTGGTGGTTATAACTTAATGTATGCAGTGTATTCACCAGTTCCGAAAATAACTTGATTTAATATTATCATTATTATGTTTCCGCCATAGTTGATAATAATCATAATGTAAAGATTAGGATATGCAAATGCATTGTTTTTGTTGTCTTCGGCATAAATTAATTCAACCTACCGTATTACCAATAATATTATGAAATATATAATAGGTACCTAATATACAATATCATAGGCAAGCAGGCTGTCTGTGTTGAAAATTGTTTTTCAAATACAGTTATACATAATTGAAATCAAATTACAGTAACCCACTTGATACCTACTGTACAGCAGAGTGGTACCCACTTGCACGAAATACCTCTTTTTTTTTTTTTTGGTAATTTATTAAAAAGTTGATGTCGATTGTGACGACACAGAAAAATTCACTGGTTAATTTTTATAAATCCACTAAAGATGATCACCCCGAGTATAACAGGATAATATTATATACGTATGATAACATGTATAGTGTCGATTTAGTAGGTATAAAATATTATTCATAATAAACTAATTTTGTATTTATCGAGTTAATGCCGTTGAAATTATCACTTGCTTCCAACGATCACATTATCAAACGTCGTCTTGTTTTGTTTTGTCTTGCGTAAAACAGTTTCAATACTCAAAACTCCAAATCGGATGATAATAGGTTAATCTCCAGTTAATTATTTACATTTACGTAACCATTAAAATATTATGCAGTCATCACTTAACAAATATTTGCGGGATCGTTGTCATTTGAAGTATTGGTCCGTGAACTCTACAGTAATTGGCACTCCGGACAGTTATGGGCTCATCAGTCATGTATTAAAACGGTTTTGAACATGTTGTGACATCCCTTTGGCGTGTGTCTATTCCAACCCTGTAATAGTGATTATAATCAGCTAGGCTTATCCTTTTTAGAGACATCTTATTAGATAAACGGCTTATCGTCGAAACTGCCTATCCACCGTGTGATATTACACATATAATTATATATTATTTGATTGATGTAATTGTATGAGAATATGATACATGTACTATGTAATTTGTATGAATTATAATATACACAAAACCTATGTATTATATTTTATTACGAACTTTGATGCTCTGAGTATAACAACCTAATATAATTTAATATATATTTGTATGCATATTGTACGCGTTGATAAAAAAAATATCAAATAACATTGTACATCCTATTTGTTGGATACATAAATGTTTTTAGATAGACAAAGAAAGAATATTTATTTAGAAGTGCCAGAACTGTCTATACCTCTTTAAAAATACTCGTAAAACCATAACATTTTGTGAAAATATATTTTTTTTTATTTTCGGATATCTTCAGATGTTATTATTGTTTAACGTTAGTTGCTATTTTTAATAGTGAAATCAATAAAGGACTACTTTTCTGATACGTTAAAATCGTTGAATTTATAAAACAAAGTTAATTATATATATAATTGTCCGACTATCGTGTGATTTTTTCGTTGGTTATTCCACCATTCAACATCACGTAGGTACCGCTGTTCATTAAATCTGATTAAAAAATCAACTTATAATCTAGTAATCAATTTTAAGGCATCATTTAAATATTTTTCTGCTGCAAAATTTGAATGTTTATTGATTATAATATATAATTTAATGTACTATAAACAATTAACGAATAGAACATATTTACATTTTTAATTTATATTCGGGATAGTCATTATAGCATACTATACTCAGAGTTAGATAAACAATTAGAAACAATGAGAAGAAATAATTTTCTTTAGGTCCGTATAAAAAGAAAACCAATTTTATTTAAGATCCTAGATCAATTATTTTCTTAGCCAAGCTCTAATCATTCCACTATAGTACTATACTATGCCTAAATTTACGACAGTACATCAACTGTGTTTGAAATGTCAAAAATTATTGAATAATCGACTGGAACAACATTCAATTATAAAATTGTTTATTGAAATATGGTCAAATCCCAATGCACATTAAATATAAATTAACACAATATAAATTATTATCAAGAGCTTTTGGATCAAAATCTTCATGACATCGACTTGAAATTTAATTTTGAAAAATTTAGATTAAAATGCATTATAGCAGAACAGTCTAGTCTTAAGCTATATCTGTTTATCAATAAGCATTGAGGGTAAAATAATATAAAATAAAAGTTTTTCTACAGTATTTCTATGTGCACATAATCCGTAGATTAAAAAAGAAATATTCCTTTTATAATTCTTCATACTAATGTTATCATTTGATTTGAAAATTTGCATAACAGAAGTAAACTTCTTAATTAACGAAAATTTGTCTTAATCCAATAAAATCCTTAATGTTATCCAATGAGAACTGATAAAAAATAATTAGAAATTTAAAATTGTAAATTAATGTAGCTATACTATGGATTTGACATTCTTAGATTATCTAAGAACTACATCACCGATACTAAAGTTATAATTACGATGCAGATAGTGATACAAAAGAATATGCTTAGTTAACTATTAAAAGAATAAGAAATGTTTAGTGAGTTCAAAGAGAATAAAACAAGTTAGCAGCATCAAGAGTACTAGAACTAAAAAGTTTATCAAAGTGAAAATCATTAAAAAATTCTGCTGCTGGATGCCTAGATAGGTTAAGTATAACAAATTTCCAAAAGAAGTTAAGTTTCTCTAAAAGTTTAAAATGAAGTATTAATACGAGTAAATTAGCTCAAATCCCGAGCTGAGTTTGATGATTAAATATCTAGACACTGTGTTGAAGATTATTAGTGGATTAAATAAACGCATGTGCTCGTATTTTGGCAATGCCAATAGTTTTAACTGTTTCAACATTTTTTAAAAATCATAAAATAAACTAAAATTTTACATAATATCTCTATTCCTGGACTGAATTTATAATATAAAAATAGAAGGCATTATACAAGGTATTTGTATTTATAAGTTTATGTTTAGTCTTGTTTTATTATATTATATATAGTCTTAATTCAATTAAACAATCTAATGAATCTTAGAACTTTAGGGTAATTTGCTTTTCAAAAATTGTAATAACCATATAATCCACTGATATTTTCATATTATCAATTAGGGGAAAATAATAGAAAGCGCATGGTGATAAAGATTACTTGGAACGATAGTATGAGAAAATTTTAAAAATTGAACAGAATGTATTATTCGAATAAAAGAAAAAAAAATAAGATCAAACAGAAATAATAATAAATCATTCTAGGTATTAAAAAATGTCATTTTAAAAAACGACTCAATGACGAAACGGGTTAGCACTATTTTTGTAAGAATTCGTGTAAACTTCTATTAAAAGATTTTCTTTTTATATAAGCTCAACAAAATGTGTTTATTCAGAAAACGTTGTAGTGATTCTTAGTAAAATAAAAATGACCAAAGGTAAGTTATGCATAAGTACATAATATACTGTGTAATATTTTACTACCGTGCATTTACCGTATAATAAATGTGTATGTTTCGGTCCGACATTATACATTATGAAGCAGACAATTCAAAAAACTCTAACGTAGATAACCAAAATATAAAATCGTTATTCCAATGAAAGTTGTTTAGTTCTTTAGGAAGTAATATTTATTATTTTCTATTTATAGTAACATGGGTGCATATATACATAATATGTATATTCTATACCAATAATATACTTATATGCAAGGCACCCTATAGTGTAATTGCCATGGTCAGTTTCCGACCCGATCCTATTCCAATTACTATGCTATATAATGAACACGCCATCCATTAATATCGGAATTCGCATTATATGTATTTTTGCATATCAATGGAATTACGCAAATTTAAATTGTACGTCCGTCCGATGTACTATTATGGTCAAACCGACCGACCTACGAAATTCTCTGTAGAAATACGGTTTTCGATTACCCTTATTTTGTGTATTAGTACACACGTCACGCGTATATCCTCGGGTCGGTCGAACTGTTACTAAAATTTTACACTGCAAATGTTAATAAAATACAACTACTACTACTACTACAAAAAAGAAAAAACCGCAAAATATTTGAAAAAGCCAATAAAAAAAATAAAACTGAATTGAATGAAAATTCATCGCAATAAAAGATTAAAAAAAAAAATACCTCAACTCGCTATTTATTTAGAAAATACGTAATCCCTCCCTTTATTAGTATGGTTCTAAATGATTCAAAAAGCACAAAGTGATAGTAGTTGTTGATATTTTTCTCATTTTTTATTTTTTAGGATTTTACAATATTAGGTAGTTAAAACTTTTCAATATTATGATATCGTTAATAAAAACTAAGCTAAAATAAATTTATTATTTTTAGCCTATTACAATT
>VUJU01004405.1:0-18899 GCA_009835225.1 Aphis craccivora
CTGATTTGTCTTAATTATACATTATATTTCATAAGTATAACATAATATACCGTAGTATAGTTTAAAATGTCATATGTATGGTAACATTTAAATTTATGAATCAGCAGTGTTGTGTAAATCATATATAATTTAAATAACTATGTATAATAATTAATGTTATGTGCATAACTATAATGTGTCATTGGTTGCGAGCTGATTCGTAAGTTCAATATATGGTCTATAATATACGAATAAGAGGAAATATTTTTGGTAAAAATAAAATTATACGTGTAGAACGCAGGTGTACAAATTATAATATATCTATTACGGTCACCGTAATAACAATGATTATTAATATACAAGCTATAATTTTGTTACGTTTCATTACGATTTGTGACTGGACAATAATATAGACAGCTATCTATAATAATAGTACGATACCTAATGATAAGAAAAAAAATAGGAATCCATCCTGGATCGAAACTTAGCTAAGTCTCCACGCTGCATATTACAGCCACATATTATATAGATTTCGACCACCGTTACAGGAGGTGTATATACACTATACACACACACGCGCGCGCGCGATTTCATAACTATCATTTACACATAATATATCATATTATTATATTCAACTCCAAAAACATAATAACTCAAATGTGAAAAAAAAATCATCCGGTTCGGTATTCAGTATATACCATTGAAATGGCGTGTACCTACAGAATGATTTATATATAGATACCTAAGGACGTATTTTATGTTTAAAAACAATATATTTACGAGTGTACACCTTTATATTAATTTTTTTGACGCCCAACGTCATTGCACACACATAATACTGTATAGATACGTACAGAATATAACTTGCACGAATATATCGCAGTTATACCGCTGCTGTTCAATCTTCGTCTGTCAAAGATTTACTGCGGTACATATGCGCGGTATAGTAATAATAATAATAATAACAACACACACGAGCGATACGAGTGTAGGTACACACTATACACAATACACATTCAATACATAATAAGCATAGCATAGTGTGTATATATATATATATATGTAGGTATGCGTGTATGAGTGTATGTTTGCGTGTCCGTCCTGGACATGACAAGATATACGATGATATTATTTTATCCGAACTTGCGCATTACGATATAATTACCGCCATTATTCGGCACGTCATGCAGCTTGTGCGCTCACAATATACCGGTTTCGTATTTTGTTTTTTGTTTTTAGTTTTTTTTTTTTTTTATATATGTATACATATATACTATTAAACATAAATGTCGTGTTTAATCACCGACCAGTGTCCGATCCGAGATCATAAAGACAAGTAACCTAATCTCGAATTGCATAAAAACGCGGATTAACACTAATTATAACGATTAGCCATAATTTTTGATAAGTAATCGGTTCATTACCACGCTACTACCATATAATAATTATAGTACCTACCATTACTATATATATAAAATATTGTACTACACTATATTATATTTATGAGAATTTTTTAGTGCATGCATTTTATTTGAAAAAAAAATAAAAATCTATTTAAGTATACCTACATGCATATACGTACACACTACATAGTAAGATTGTTTATTGCAAATTTGATATAAATATAGGTATAACACACCTAGCATACAATAAATAATGAACAATGTTGTCTGTAATATAATAATATTATTATCGCAAATTTTTTGATAAGTAATCAGCTGAGACATGTAATACTATCTTAACATAAACAATACAGTTTATTATATGTCGTATTTTGCGCATCAGAACAAATAACAACTGTTTTGCGGTATACATTATTTATGGTCAAAGTTAAAGTTCAATAGATTTTATTTTCACGAATGTAAAAAAAAAAAAATCCTGTAAACACTTAACTAAATTAATAAAAGAAAAATATATTCAGCCATACTACGCGACTGTTCTAAATCTCATATACATTATACGCATTGTTATTACGCTAGAAGTTCAACGATTTAGTGTAAGTTATAGTATATTTTGTAAGTTGTGATATGTGTATTCATCGTTTTTTACACGTTTCAAATGTACTACAAAAACACGAATCCTAGACAAATAAAAATGTCAACAAAATGTGTAAAGACATCATAATATATTTCAATATGTATATTTTTTTTCTCAAAAGTATCAAATCGAATGTAGATACTGCAAACAATATCATAGAAGATCCGTTTAATATATTATATAATATATAATAATAAAAATAATAATATGTATTGCAAGTTACAACCGAGATCATTCAAATCTCGAATTTATGATATTTAATACCACAAATAGTTGAATGATTGGAGATATCATCATAGTAATTTTCACACAAAGTTCCGTTAACAACTCCGTTAGAATAAATTATTTGATATTCGTAAAAAAATATAGGTTTATACTATATACTGTATACTAGGTATATGTCTGAAAAAAAAAAAACATTTATTCATAAAGTTAACTAATCGGTTATTCGTTATCGTAATTTATCTTTGTATGTTTATGCACATGATAAACATATAATATATTATAGATACTGCAGACAGTACGTGGACCGAGAAATGCATTTTATTTTCTAGTATACATAGGTAATAACGTCTGTTTAAAGAATTCATCCAACGGTCAAAGAAAACACATACAAATTCGCTTTCTAAAACGAACGACCGAAAACCAACGGCAGATAAAGTACTTGCTTGCATGGCTGCATAGCTTATTTTGTACACGTGTATTCATGTCACAGGAAAAATATTGTATATCCTAGAATTTCGTATCAAATATACGCTGTTTTAATGGTGTTTCTACGTGATAGTATATGCACACGTCACGTATATATTATATTATTATTATCATTATTACTAGAACAGACACAAAAAATATTATAGTCAAACACGTTTATGAAATAATATCACCGAATATTATAAACGTGAAATTCTTGAAGTATGCGACTATTAAAACCACTGTTGAGCCAAATATAAAGTAGATAAATATCGTGTACAAAGTATAAACGAAATTTACGACATATGTATGATAATTTGAATAATAAGAAATAAAAATTAATGCAGAATGACACAATAAGGCTACTCTGGTTATATCTTGCGATTATCTAATGAAAGACTATATATTCTCTATTCGTGAAATAATAATTCTTTATGTTTTTTTAATTTTTTAATTTTTTAGTTGGGATAGTCATTTATAAACATTCAATTTAAAACTTAGTCCTCACCATAGGTATATATTATCATCGTATCAATGTATTTTAAATATAAATCACTTTTCTGTTAAGCAGATTCGTTATTATTATACTAAAATCACAAATTATTATTAATAACGATAAATATAATTTTTTTTCGAACTAATATATTATACATTATAGTATATAAATATGTACAAATACACATTATTGCTTGTCATCAAGTAATAAATATTTAACCACTATATGATTTCAGGACTTGACCAAAATATTGATTTGCATTGGGAATATGCGCTGTAGTTGTTTTCAATGCATGGCGTGTATTTTTATATACGTTTTAAATAAATCAATTAAAGTAATTGGATGCGCGAAACGAACATCGTATTTAATGGTTATAAACATTTCAATTTACACAGCATAGAATATAATATACACGTATAAACACTTTTATACACATGTTAATTGTGAAAAATCGGAGTGTCTGCAGCTATTTAACAACCTACCGAGTTTTTATAGTTGATTGTTTTAGCTCTAAAATTTACAATATACACATTATTTATAATACACCTATAGATTGAATAATAGGTATATCCACCTACTTGCAGACTTAGTCAAAATGTAGTAAACGACAATAACATGATTCTTTGTGCTGATTTAATTATTGATATAATACATTTATTCGCAGTTATAATATATAATATACCAATACAAACAAATTAAGTTGTGTTTTAACAGCCAAGCGTTAAGGAATATATAGAGAGACCTTTTGTGCATAAGTATATAGTAATACTACATACACAATTGTATAGTATCGCGATTATACATTATGAATAACAGTATAAGTAAACGAGAAAATCTAACAGCCAATAGTTTAAGTGTTACTATACTATATTATAGCATATACAATATACATGTATATCCAATAAACATATACGCAAATATCCACTCGCTTTTATTTTTATTTATAATTAGGTATTAAGCAAACGGGACATCACGTGCAGATCTCACAAAAAAATTAAAAGCCGTATTTACACAGTAAGTACTCGAAACTATTAATGCTCAATGAAAGAATCCCTGAGAATGTATGTAGTTATTTAAAACTTTTACAGATATACATATAAATTATATTATTATATATATATATATAATATATAGATAATACATAGAACATGCGCATATATACAGTATTTGTATGCACTATTATATGTCTAAACGTTATTTAAAAACTACATATAGTATAAAAAATAGAATATATTATATTATACGCTGTGCGTTGTCCTCGAGAACCTTCACATGGTTTTTTCATACGTAATATACAGAAAATTGCCCTTAAACGAAACTAAACTGAAAAACTATAGACAACATAACACACTATTTTATACTATGAGTATTTTTGACCATAATACCTAACACAATCTAAAACTGATAAAGTTAATACAGAAAAAAACAAGATATACATATTCAATCGATGCTTTCGCTGATGTCATATAACGGTCGATTTCGAATATTTGAAGCCTATAGAAATAATTTTATCTTGACAGGTGTAAATGGTAACCAAAGACCGAAACGACGACAGATCATCGACAAACTCCCGTATCTGCACTGTGTCGTCTCATAATCTCACCCAATAGACAATATAAGTACGAACAAAAACTAATTAACGCAATTTCGCTGCGTCTCACGTAGGTACATAAATATATATTGTAAACGTGCAATACATGAAAATTGAAAAAAATAAATTTTTTTTTTACACGCTGAGTATACAATATAATATTATAATAATATTATTTAGTAAAGACTATTATAGGTATTATGTACCAATAAACTACGTATAGTATACTAGATTTTGAGATTTTTGGTGACATAAGTAGACTCCTTTTCGTATCGCGACGGAGTTAGAATAATATTAATATTAAGTCTTTCCCCGAAGGTATTGTACAAAACTTTAAACAACAATCAGTAAAAATACAAATGGTAAAACGTTGTACATATATAATATATTATAATGTTTAAGTAGTATAACAGATTTACGATGTATATTTTACGTACGGCAAATAGGCTTAAATATATTTATTACGAAAAACGATTGAAAAAAAAAATTCTCAGTTCCATAATAATATATAAAGTCCATTTAAAGTGATTACCTGCAGAAAACACATGTGCTTTGCAAAAAAAAGATCGGACTGTACCTATATTTTATTACTCAAGTCTGTTCAGCATATTAAATCGTATACATACGGTTTTTATTTACAAACAATATATTATGGAACTTTTAAAGCGTGCCTATATAATATAATAATAAATGGTTAGTTAAACAATTTATTGTGAATCTGTTTTTGAGCATGGCAACGCTATATTATAATGTACGAAAGAAGGATTCGTATTCGTATACAGAGAAACGAAACGTCATAAATATTCAAGAAAATCAAATCATTAACATAATTATAACAAGCTGCAGGTAACTTGTAATCATGTTGTCAAGAGTTTTATTTTTAACAAACTAATAAAACTGATAGATAATAATAAAAGGCGGCATAACATAATAAGAAACAAATTTAAATCTTAACGGCTATAACGCGTATATCTCTGCTGAAGTGTATACATAGTATTGTATAAATATATCTAGGTACGAATAATACGCGCGTACCTGCAGGTATAAAGCTATATATACCACGGTAGATCTTCTACGGTATAGAAACAAAGTAAATAAATAAATATTTGTCCAACTCGTCTGTGGGCTAAATTTTATGCTGAGTAATATAAGCCACTTATTAAAAAGATACACACACGCATGACTTGACTATTAATATTTGTATTTTATATACATAATATAACCACAGTATATTTTGTAATATATATATATAACTGTTCCATTTCGTTAATATAACCATATATTATTACCTGATAATTAATAGTGCTATCGCTACGAAACATTACTCTTCGACCGATGTATAGTTATTTTATTTATTTACTTAATTCTATACTTGCATAATTTACTTCTTAATTGGCATATTGCGCGCTATGTGAAATATGCATACACCTGCAAGCCAAATAAAATACACGCAACTAGAAATCTAACTATGCCTATAGTTCGTTTGATATTATAAGACCAACAGAAAATAGTAAATGATATATAGAACTGCGAATATTATAGAGAAGAACGACACATAATATGCAAATAGAGTAGTGAAGTGAATTCCGTTTAATGTTATCACTGGGTTTACTAACCGTTTAATAGGAATCAAAAGAAAAAACCTGTATGAAATTACCGAAAGCATAACCGAATCAATCGTTTAAATACTTTTATACACGTACAAGTTAATATGAAAATAGTTGAGGGTTTTAACATTTTACCCATTCCTCAGAACTATATAACTCTTAAACGATTACCAATAATTGTTATTGGTTTTCTTGGTAAATAATAATTTGCTGATATTGAACTATTGGGGTACAAGTAAAATGTAGGTTAAACAGTGAGAAAATTCTGTTACTAGAAAAGTAAAGAAAAACGAAAAATGCATATTCAAAAGTATGGCGATACAGAAAGTTGTCAATTATTACAAGTAGGCTATCAATTAATTTCACAGTAAAATTAAAATTAAGTATCACATATTATAATATAGATGTTTGTTTTAAGCCATTATGAAAAATAAAATTAGGCACACAACGCTCAATTATTAATAGTTAATCTATTTATTACTAATATGCAAATATTTTTATTGATTTTGTAAGTGTAGTAATAAAGGATAATTAAAACATATTTATTTACGGAATTAAATCAATCGATTAATATAATTAAAATTATGCAAATGTGATCGGATTGCGAAATTCATTACATATATATATAATATATATATATATACATTTGGATGTACATGTTAAGTCACGTAAATTATATACAGAGACGATCCCGTGAGAAAAGTAAATAACAAAATAGATTATAAGAGACAAAATCGCGGTTATGAACTTTTTCATTATGGTTGTATACATATTCCTATACCTAAATCACGACGGCTATGAAATTTAATATTTCGATTTCATACGGCATTTCAATAATTTAAACGACTAAATAATTACGAGGAGAGCATACCTACACATAAACAATATATATATATTATATATACACATTATACATGTATATATTAATGCGTGTGATGCTCGAGGAGATTAAAAGCGCGTGTTATAATTTCGATCAATTAAACACTCCGCGCGCGCACAATGCACATACTTTAGCCGTCAGCGGGAAAATCGTCTATGAAATATAAGTATACGCACAACGACATAGCAGGGCAGCCATATTAAAATATACGACAACGGCGATTCACCACATTATGCATAGTATGTGATTAAACACTTGTTACAGGTATTTTTTCTCGTTTTCGATGTTAAGTCTTATTATTATTATTATTATTATTATTATTACACGTAAACACGGAGGTGATAAAAATATCGTACCGGGTTATTAAAATAATATTATTTTTCAATAGACCCCAAGGCGCCGATGAAAAACGCGTGTTACGTGCCACAGAGTTCGACAATACACGTAAATGTAGGTGGTACCTATATCTAAATATCTATATGCTACGATTACATATTTATTATTTATATAATATATTGGTGTCTTTACGCATAAATATATACATATATTACATATACGAACACGAAAGACTTGGACCGCGACTTAGGGCTGACGGGAGGAGTTGTAGGTTAGAATGTATTATGGATTATGATATTGATATATCAAAAAAATAGCAAAAGCGAAATTTTTTTTAGATCGCAAAATGCGCACACAATTTTTAAATGAAATATTGTTTTTTTTTTTTTTATGTCTTTATTTAACATATTCTATAATCTATACGTGTGTTCGTGTGTAAATATAGATGAAAAGATAAGTTATACCTCAACGTTATATATTAATAAGAATATATTTTGTTATGGCAGATTTTCGTGAAGGCGATACAAGAAAACGAACAAAGTTTGATATGTATTTATTTTAATGGAAAAACTTTTAAATGAGTGAAATAAAATATACCTAAACTTTTTTATTTAAATTAAAAACCGTAAAACATTTCCGTAATTTTTTATACTTTTTATTTTTAAATAACAAAAAATATCTTATATTCAAATTATTTTCAAAGCAGGTATGCATGCACAAAAAAAAAAAAATAAATAAAAAATATAGAATTAATATATAAATTCTTTATATTATACCATTAGGTAAGTTAAAGTTTATTGTAAATAACATTATTATTTTGATAATATATAACTAAAAACTAATAATAAATAAATCGAAATATATTTGCATATAAATGCGAAGTTAAAATTATTTATTATTATTTTTTTGAGCAACCAAAATAAAACTACTACAAATTTGAATATAGATAGTATAATAATTGGTACAAGGAAAATCTATTGATAAATAAGTAGGTACATAATATAGACATTAATTATAGCTGGTAAGTAGCTGGTACTTGGTATTTTGGTACTATCATGAAATCATTTAAGGGATTTCGAAACTAAAATAATAAAATTTACATTTACATATTATGGGTTTATTATGTGTCTAGATCAAACTATTAGATTCAATAAAATAGATGTACAGCTTGTACAAGTTTTACTTCTATATTAATGCGTATAGTGCGTGTTTAACGTTATTTAATTTGGTAAAACAATCATAAATTATTAACTGTATTACGTATGCAATATACGATACATAACTACTGTTGAAATTATCGTGAACATTTCTTTAATTTTTAATTTTATACATTTTAAACGACAAAAAAAAAATCAGTATTGTATTCATGAAAAGTTTTGATATAATATATGATATAGATTTAATAAATAGTAATGTTTAAAAAGTTTAACTTTATGCTATTATTTTTTATTTTTCAATAATTTATACAATTATTACACTTTGAAAACAAAAACCCACGTGATAAACGATTTTTATCAAAATTATTCATAGAAAGGTCTAATGTATACTACTATATTATAATAGTTATTATATACACGGTAAGTACATATATGTGCCAAAATAGAATAAAGAAAAAACTTAAAAAAAAAACTATATTCAACATTAATATATAATAATATAGCTCCGCGAGAATTGCGGGTATTGAAATGGTCAAGATAACTTTTTACCGACGCAACGTACAAAATAAAGGATTATTTCACCCACAAATTGTGCATAATTATAAATATTCAAATTAATTTAATCAAACAATTTTTTAGAACTAAGAAGATAATATAATTTTTTATTTTAGAATAATGTACACCTATAACTGCAAATATATTTTGGGTTATAATTTTTGTTAATTAGTGCCTTAACTAATATGTAGACTAATGTCTTCATAGATTTCACTGCAAGCATAACGAATATTATTAATTAGCAAGTGTAATATTTTGTAAAACATTATGTAAGTGCAAAATAAACCAATTCCATGGCCACATTTCAGCATACATTATAAGCAATTACGCAACAAACAAAAAAATGTGTAACTATAAAGAGTGTGAAATTGTCGAAAAGTCAAAAAAAAAAACCAACATCAATATATCATAGCACATACCTAACATATTATGTACACGTACGTAAATGTAATGGAAAACGTAGCCTTATACTCATTTGTATATTATAATATTATGATTGTTTTGTTACCTTTACGATGAAAACAATAAGCCTTTCGAATGCAATAAACATTACTGTACCTAATAGAATTGTTTGTGGGTGTATAACACTCGCGGCGATCCGTATTATATACATACGTATTAATATGGCATACCGAAGATGTATTAAATATTTGGGCTTACATAAATGGATGTTGATGAAAATAAAAAGATGCTGCAGACAAGTGGAATGAAAACAAAAAATATGCTACAGCTAGATCATATGATGACATGGTTTAAAATATTATATATTATGTACGGATAGTATTTAATTGGTATAAAATAAAATGTATTGTTATGTCATTCTTTAAACCCCTATAAAATTGTACGCGGCAGTCGTATGGTTATCCCATCAGCATCGTACATCTCACATCTAGTATCCTATAATGATATGGACTATTTTGTAAAGCGCAGCAAAGCGTTGAAACGCTTTCGAGGAGTGCACCGTCGACTACGACTCAAGCAGTTGCATATTATACATAATATGTACGCCGCGACATCATATTAAGTCGTTGAAATGATAATATGTACGGGACGGTTCGTTAAACTGGCAATTACACTTCAACGTTTGTGATTCAGAAAAACAATGATTTTCCACTTTGTTTTAAGTATTTATTACTTATTATTGTAACTCTTAACTATTTTATATAATTATCATTCATTTATTTCTCAAGATAAGAATACTTGGCCTCACTGAGTAATATCATATTAAGCATTATTTTTTTGGTTTAATTTACTTGTTCGATATCACAACAAAAATCTATGTTTATTAGTTTTAATTATTCGATAAGTAACAAGAAATATTTTTATAAAAAAAGTTGATATCATAGAATAATATTGAACATAAAGCTCAGATAAATGGAGTAAAGGAAAACATTTTTGAGCTCAAGTGTCATACTGACATTTTACACTTTTTATACTATAATTTAATATGTAAATAATTTTTAGCAACAAAAATTAATGTACCTACCTATGCAATATTCAAAACAAATTTACCTTCATGTTATGAGAAAAATATTTTGTATTCAATTAAAAACGTTTATGTATTAAAAACCTAAATTATTTTCTTCAATACTTTATATTAAAATAAAAAATAATAATATTTTTGAAAAAATACAACAACAATTAAGTTATAAAATTAGCGTAGCCAGGTATTCGGTCACTCTGTATAGCATAGCGTTTACCATATATTATTCTCTTTGACTGTTTTACACGGTGACCAATTGCTGTCATACTACGTCACACTGAAAAAAGAGACCACACACGAGCACAGAAAGCAAACAAACGCGATTAATTAACCGATGGACGTCGACATATCGGCCAAAAGGCTTTTTTACGACTTATGTCAGACTGTCAGACTATGTGCGCACGTAACCGTGGTATAATATAATTGGTTTTAGTGGCGTGGCCAAATGTCTAGGTCAGAAAGTTCACCTCACCTATGCTACATTAAAGTACGTAAACTATACGGCCCACCAGGAGTGACATACATATAATATTATGAGGATATTTAATTTTCAAACATAAGTACGTGTTTTTTTTTTTCATTAATATATTTATGCTAACTCAATACTGGTTGGAAAATATTCGAAAATTTCACCACAAGAAATATTTAGTATTTATAATATACTCGTATCGAGGACCCCGATATAGATTTCAATAAATGCACAATGCATTATTTATGTATTCGGTACGGTCATCATTTACCACGATCATAATATTTCAATCAAACAACGTATTCATTTCACGATATTACTTATTATGATATATTGGATATATATGTGCGTATAATAATATATTACTGATCTTAGTTTTGAAAGTAAATATATGGGTAACATAATTAATCAGGTGTAAAACCGATTCTACAATTATTATTATAACGAGGTGGAACAAAACAGTCAATGCATTATTGGTAAATAAAATATACGATTGCGCAGCGAGTATATACGTTGGACCCCGCCGATCAGGCGGTCGTGCAGCGCTCGCGCCCGATTTATTCGAGTCAAACACTGGAGGGTATAATAAAGTGTGTGTTGTGCACAGACAAAGTAAATCTTCGAGGGACATCTGTTATACATAATAGTTGTGTATAAGATACATAGATGCCACATGATGCACCGAAATCGTTTGTACACAACTGTATAATATTATACCTGTATACGCGTCTGTCGCGCCTTTGTACATATTTAATTATTCTGTATGATAAAGCATTGTTTTAGAAAAGCAACGAATCGAGGCGATTAACATATATAAATTCATAATCTTATGAGTTATTATGACTTATGATTTATATATTATTTTGTATACATGCTTGACGAAACTCTATAGTCTACATTATAAAAACGCTCGGGCAATATTGACACTCGAAAGAAATCTATTGTAAACGTGCGGATCGCTGCCAAGAAAGATTACGATGTCATTTTTTGGTTCACTTGGTCTCGAAACGATGATGTATTATGACGACAAGGGTTCGAATTTGTAAAAACACGTATAATATATAAGACTACAAGATTAAGTATGTTTTTCCTTTCTTTTATGTAACCCCTTTAAAGTACGGAAGTACGTATTTATAGGTACCGTCGTTCAAATCTTTAATAAACACGCATCTATATCCGAAGAATATATATTATTGTAAAACTATACCCCCGAAAATATGTTCTACGTAATTATAATACGACTTGCTATACCGTATAATATTGTTATTGTCATTGTTATTAGTACTTATTACGTATATACAGCTATTTTCGATTGCCTACAACCGAAAAGTTTTCAAATAATATGTTTTCGTCCATTTCGTTTACACACGCGTAACCCTCTCCGAACGTATATCAATTGGCAACCTTTCGACAGCACACGATGATTCACGATATTGAGTGTCCACGTCGTATTACACTCGCTGTATAAAATACGACGTACCAAATCACTTGCCAAGTGGGTGTTAGCCGGTACCTGCGTGTACGTAATATACACATAGACATACATAAATATTTTAGACGATTTCAGGTACATAGCAATGTTAATATGCTCGTGGTCATCGATATATATTGCATAATATTATGTTGTATTTAATTAGAAACCAAGCGTAACTGCAGTGTATTGGAGCTGTATAAAGGAAGAGTAATTTAAATTTTAATAAGTGTTCCGGCAAAGACGGCGCGTCATCATTAGTAGCAAGCATTATTTCTCGTTGAAAGACTACGGATAATAATTATAATTTAAATTGCTTTTATCGAATTGCTCTAGAAGGGGTTATTAAGGTGTGAAATTAAATTTATTATTCGCATAAGTCGTCGCGAGTGTGGTCGTTAAAATTATTGCACCAAATTATTATTATTAACATCGATTGTTTTCGGTGAAAATAAAATGATTGATTAGCAATAATTGTAGACATTGCGTAAAGGAATATTAACATAAATTAAAATTGATAATAATAATAATAATACCTTAATATTATACATCGTTATAATTGATTATGCGCAGACGCGAACGGTAATTTGTATTTAATCCACAATAATAAAATATTTGTTGAAGAGGGTCTAAATGTATTTGTCTAAAACTCGAGAGCAAATTATAATATAGTATAGCTCACTAGCTTCTCAAATATTCTACCATATAAATCGAATGCATCCATAATGCGCGTAAATTAATTTAAAAGTCATTTACCCACGATGCAACACTGCATTATAATAATATAAGTAATATTGCACTTCAAAATCTGTGAGCATACAATTTGAATGTAATCTCCAACAGTCTTTTAAAGTTCTACATACAATTTAAACGCTCTGTATGTTATATTATACACATGTGGCCACGCCTATTCCACTCTATATCGATTCTACATAATAAAACCGAACGTACCTAACTTGTAATCATTTGCCATTACACCTATATAATATTATATATAACAACGAAATGGTCGTAGTAAACTTATTATTATATTTTACGGCCGCTGTCGACTGGGACGCTACTAAAATTTTTATTATGTTTTAATTGCTCCGAAGCCCGATTCGAAATGCATAAAAATTCCCCCGGGCGATATTTCATTTGTGCGCGTGGCGCTTTTAGATTGTTCCGAGTAGGTATTTGATTTATTACTCCGCTCTTCGCATCATACGCGTATACTATAAAGATATATTATTATTATTCAGAGTAAAATATTAAATACTATTCAAAAGTGTGTTCTTTTTGAAATACTGTTGCTGGCACCTGTTTGATCGCACATCACGTTATTAAATTGTGTATCGCCAAGCCAACAATTAATCTGCATTTATTGTTTCATTTAAGAAAATACTAATAAACATTAAACGCGTATACATCATCATCGTCATAACCGTATCGGCAGCGGAATGAACTAGGTAGTAGCGGGCGAAGGAGTTACTTTTTTATTTTATAATAAAATATTTTCTATGTAAAAAAACAAAAATAAAACACATTGTGTTTTTTGTGGACCATTGGAGTGGAACTTTAAAAACCATTGTACACAAAAAATTATAGTCATGTAGCACGCGAATAACGACATTTTCAAAAATAGTAAGATGTTATTAAAAAGGGATGATTATTTATCTATGTTACGAAAAATGTTGAGAAAATCAACATCCTAATAGTATACAATGTATTGTGTGACCACCTATACTGGTAGATATATAAAAGTTTTTCATAAAACACCGTTTGAAATTTTTTAGTGTTCCAAAAAATGTAGGTATTATACTATAATATATAGTAAACCACCGAAAGATATTAAAATCAAATTGGTATAATATATTACCAATAAGATAGTTTAAAAACAGAAGTATAGTTAAATATATACATGTTGTACACCGATTATGTTACTGCGAAAAACAAAAATAAAAAGTCAACAACCCTATTAAAAATTTGTATTAATAACTATAAATGTTTAAACTGAAAAACATTTTTTTTTTTTTTTTGGTCATTAAATATTTAAAGAGTAGGTAACTCCGAAGCAATCGTAATTAACGTAATTAACTTTTCCCGTACACGTCACTTTTGAACACTTCCAACGAATATTCATACCCATTTTTAAAAATTTTTGGATTTAGTTTGGTAGTTTGTTTTTATTCATTTTTTATTCTTTTAGAGTAAATAGTAAATACTTAATACTTTTATTACTGTGACACCAAACACATGTCTCATACTGATCGCGATCATGATTCGCAACCTAATTTTATTTCATATTTTAAAATATATTTCCCGGTTTATTTATACCGTACAAAGTGTCCGCGATCGACTTCTACCGAATTATTTTCACCGTACAAAGTGTCCGCGATATGCAACTCAAACAATAGATACCTAGTACAAACTGTCCGTTTACCAGTTTGTTGATATACAAATACATATATTCAAAAATAACAAAAAATACAGAGATGTTTATAACAGAAGGGTACTTCTACTGTACCACTGACGTAATTAAAAACAAAATATTATTATTATTAATATATTAATTTAATAGAATTTATTATAGTAGGTACAGTAGGTACACAGTAGATATGCGTATATTCGTATTAATACCTATTATTTTAAATGGAAAACTAGATTTTATTCATAATGATTAAAAGTAATTTCTAAAGTAGACCAATTAATTTTAATCTTAAAGTGATTGTTGATTATTTTAAGTGTATAGTAATAATATGTTATAAAAAACCAATATTAGGGACTAAAAATTAATTAGTGAAGGTAGTACTAAATATTTAATCATTAAAATATAATACGATTTACAATTAACTCGATGTTATATATACTACTTATTATAAATGCGTATTACATTTTCAAAAACATATTAATATATTTTTATTTATTATTAGTAGTATTAGTATAAATTAGTATTAATCATATACCTAATTCAATTTCGTCAGATATTTAGGAAGTCTAGATACGCATAAGTATTATTTAAATTACATTGCGGTAAAATAACTTTATCGAATAACGTAAAGTACTATCCCTCGAGTGGAACGAGAGTATTAAAATTCAACTGATGTAAAATTACAATATGTT
This sequence comes from Aphis craccivora, assembly GCA_009835225.1. Lineage (NCBI taxonomy): Eukaryota > Metazoa > Arthropoda > Insecta > Hemiptera > Aphididae > Aphis > Aphis craccivora. Next base: position 15,854 of record VUJU01004405.1, read on the forward strand.
CTCCCTACAGAAATTTAATTTCTCTTTAAATACCTTTTTGAACTTTTTACTAATTCAAATTTTCAAAACGGTTTTGAACAAAACCAATATTCATTAGCTTCTATTTTGCGATTGTTTAGACACTAAATTATAGTATAGGAATTATACGACAAAGGTATATTTCAAATTTCGATAACTATAATCATCATCACTTATAAATTATAATAAAATAATTAGTCGTTTTATAGAATGGTTATAATAATATTATTAATACTATTATATTATAACAGTTGTGGGAAGACACAAGTGTGTTCTCTTTGTGTTTGCCTGTATTATTTAATAATAACATTGTATTATTATGCATACCATAGAACAATCTACACCTTGTGCTACCTACATAATATAGTATAATATGTATTAATTAAAATGTCGATCGGTCTCATCTTAAATCAGTTTTTAATTACCTAAGCCGTTTATATTGTAAAAACGTTGTAAATAATGTATACAAATAACAATGATGGGTGTTTATAATTTTTCTTGCATATATAGTTTTCAATACTAATAATTATTATTAAATAATTATAGTGACTTAAATATTTCAATTTCTAACTAATAAAACTATATGATAGGTATGTGATTGTTAATTCAACAGAATTTAACAATTATTTAATTGATAGATTGATGGAAACGAAAAAAAAAAATATGTTTCATTTTTAATAAAAATGTAATATAAATATCTCGAATAAAATAACAATGTATTGAAGTATTAAAATTAATAAATGTAGGTACTTTTATACATAATATAAAATTACAAAAAATTTTACAATAATAATACAAATCATAGAAAAGCGGTATTCAATATTATTTGATATGTATAACATTATACATATGTTATAAGACAATTTTATTTTAAAAGAATTATTTTTCTAAACAAAAAAGAATTGTTCGATTTCAATTAAGTATAAATTACATCCAATTTGCGATAAATTGAATACTATGTATTGGACGAGGTATTGGATAAAAGAATTGAAGCGTATTTAAAAAAAACTTCTCATAACACAAAAAAAAAAAAAAACATAATATGTCGAAGTCAATAGCTTTTACAATTCATTTAAAACGAAGAGTGATGTTTTATTTTATTTCAGAATACAAATTCCTTTTCTCCAATTGCTTAATAGCCACTTTTGTATTTTCAAACAAAATAAAATGCAAATTGATTATAATAAGCTACCTGAATGTTGATTGATTACGTATTTAAATGGCAAAATTAATAACGCATTTTTTGTAAATAAAAAATAAAATTTTTAATATTATATTACGGCAATTTATCATAACAGACTTGATTGAAAATGTTTCATTATTGTACCACTTACAAATGCAATTAATATTATCAAATATTAAACAATAACATCATATCCAGTTATGATGAGCGTTTTATATATTTAAAACATAACTGCATTTTGCGCAATTCGCATATTTTTAGTTTACTTTTTCTTTGATATCAATATAAAAAACAATTGTTCAAAAATAATGCATACTCAAAATGTGATATGAGTATATAATACGATATGACGAACGGAATTTATGAAACAGCCAAACCCGTTTTACATATTTATTACTCGTACACAATCGTTGAATATTGGCACTGCAGTTTATCCGTGTATAATATCGACACTGTATTATGAAGCTAGGAGTAAATAAACTTATATTGATGGTAGAGCCCCAAGCGATTTATACACGAACACTTCTAAATTAGATTGGTTTTGTTAATAATATAATAAATTGGGAACAAGAGTAAATGTGTTCAATTGATTTATACATCACGACACACGTTCGAATTAAAAAAAAAAATCACTGTTAATAAGAATCATCTTTGGATTTGTTTAATATATTAAATCGTTTAAACACAAATTATACGGTAGGTAGTTAACCAGTTAAATTATGAAACTGATACTAATAAATCAAATAGATGTAATAGTCGAACGAAAATAAAAAGAAACTGTGAAGAAATAAATCCACGTGTCTATTTGAATATTAGATGGTCCAGATGAGTCTATTTAATTTAAATTTATTAATTGCAGTTAGTTTTATATTAACACGGCAACAAAACTATAGGTGTTAGTAAAAAACTAATAAAATGTAATTATCGCCTCAAGAAATCTAAACAAGAGAGACACCTAGCTAGGTTCAGTGTAATTAATTGGGATTAAAGTCTTAAATTAATACACACAAACTAAACCCACACAAATAAAAAAACAAATTAAAATTTGGCTTTTGTCGTCAGTACATTATATTATATGTACCTATGGTCTGTAAACTGGATTGTATAGAAAAAAAAGTAAAATTCACGTTTATGAATTCACGCGTGAAGCTGTTTTGGAAATTAAATTTTTATATCAAAATATCACATGAGTAATAAAAATAATATATAGAAACAATTTATGAGTGCCCTACTGACGTCTAAATGTGTAAATAGACGACAATTTCCCATAAGTTACTACAAATTAATGTAATTATGTATCAAATTGTATGTTGTACGTGTTTTACTAAAATACGATTAGTCGTGCGTATGCATATATAGTTCAGCAGGGAAGATACACATAACACGGTATAAACATAAACGTGAGTGTTATATTAAATGTTATAATGGTTTAAGTGTCATATTGGACCAAAAAAAAAAATCGTCTAGAAAATAAGAAACGTTGTTTTGCGCGTATACATAGAACATAAATATTTGTATATACAATGTTTAGTTATTATTATTGTATTATATATATGTACCATTATACCCCGTTTGATATTTATGAGGTTGTAACTGTCTTTATAAAGACATGTATTCTATTACGGACATTTTGGTGTAAAAAATATTTTATTTCCATTCAAGTCACTCATCCTAGACAGAAACAGAAAAAAAATTTAAATTTTCGCTACACATAATGGTTATAACACGATGACATTAATAAAAAAAACTGACTTTATGGTATTGTTGGAAATAAACAATAGCGCTAGCGATATATCATTACTATTTCTATTAGTACAATTTGAAATTGATAGAATAAAAAAAAAA
>VUJU01004406.1:0-18889 GCA_009835225.1 Aphis craccivora
AGATTGGCATTTTCTTTACATGATTTAATTTTAAAAATATTTTGACTTTTTTTGAGCTATTTATAGACAACTGAAATTAATTTTTTTTTGAAGTGTCTATAAAATTTTTTGGCCCTATCAAAATACTTGAAAATTTAATGCAAAGTTCCTCATATGTTATTCTTATAGTGATTAAAACATTATAAGAATACATAGGCACATTTTTTTTTATTAGCATTTCACATTTGAAGTTCAAATATTGACAAAAATTTGTCAAATTCCTGAATATTTGCAAATTATTTTGTAGGTATATAATTCATAAAAAATTTTGTAAAAGAACTTAAATGTTGGTGTATTCAGGCCATTAAAACATAAACCACCTTTTTCACCAACCACTGGTAATTATATCCTAGGCTGACAAATCATCTTCGTTCAGAATCGTTTTTCGTATACAATGATAATTATCATTGAATTCAAATTTAACTTTCCTATAATACATAATAATGAACCACAAGGCACCATACAGCAGAGCGGTACCCACTTGCCCGCTTTTTTTCTATAAATAGTTAGGTTTCCTTATTCTATCCTCCATACACTATCTACAACCAACCGTGGCCATGCTTCGAATGATAACAATTATCAGTTTATGATTATTCTCCCGCCTCTGTGATTACGATAAGCCAACCGTCTTCGTCTTGACGTCTATAATTATTAATTTGTATTCCTTCCAAACGTTTTACCGTCTTCAACGTCTTATCGTAGAGTGAAATGGTCGTTAGGTTTAGGTATACTCCTTTTCTATCAGTCGGTTATCCCGTTTCCGAAATCCAGTTTGTCAGTGTTCCGATTCCTGAACTTGGTGTCTATTGGATTTCGTGGCGGTGATATAGTAATGATGGCGTTCGATAGTGACGATTCATCAGAGCCAAGTGAAGTTATCGAATACAAAGGTTACTCATATGAAAAGAAATGGACCTGTGGACCGGTGGGTAACTGGACCCTGTGGAAGTGCGCGAAACGTGGTTGCGCCGGAGAATTGGTCATTACTGCCATTCGGACAAAACGGTGGCGGCGGAAGAGGTTCTTCGTGGTCCGGGACGTCTCTGGCAAAAAGCTAATGGCGTACTTTCCCCGTAAAACGCACAATCACTCGCCCCAGACGCGGAACGGTAACGAGATACCTGGACAGAATAGGACGACGGTTGTCACGGCAAAGGTTAGGTTACCGACACCACCATCGTCGCCTAATGCGAGGCTAACCGACTCCTCGACTGTCCAAAGTGAGCGTTTGCAAATCACAAACATTTTGATATATTAATTAAAGTGTAATGGGAGAAATGTAAGTTATTTTATAACAATCGTGTGCTTCAAAATACCTTCGAAAATACCATATATTACTAACTGACTGGTCGAAGCATGTAGTTAATTCTTACACGGCTGCCCGGAGCACAAACAAAAGTTGTGCTCCKCAAATTATTTGATCGTTTATATACATAATTCTCAACATAAAAGCTGCAAACCCTTTTTTTTATTATTAATATATATTTGTTTTTATTACAGACCATTTGTATAATAATCAATTATGTTACTCTACTACTATAGGAACCTAATAATTATTTTTATAATTATTTGGGTGGTTCACGTGCTCCTCTGCACCATACCATGAGTCGTTACTGAATTATAGTGTGGATATTATAATTTCTTTTATTTTATAAATAAACTTATGAAAAGATTTTTATTATTTTATATTGTATACTGTTTAAAAATTAACTTAACACACATTTTATATTTGAACTGTACAACATTATTTGTATCATTCAAGTGATAAACATAGGCGTTGGAAGGGGGGCCAAGCTAGGGCATCTGCCCCCCCTGGCTTTTCAAAAATATGTTTTAAATTGAATATTTAAAGATAAATTACTATTTATTATATAACAAATCCTAACATTGCCCCCTACTAGAAAAATTTCTGCAGACGCCTATGGTGATAAACTGAGAACTATTAATTATGTATTGTTTAATATTACTTCCTCTGGAGTTTCTATAATATTTTATAGCTATTTCTGTATTTTATGTTATTGTATTTTTCTTAATTTATTACTATTGACATTATAATATTATCTATGTTTTAAATGTTTTCACTATTGAATAACAACTTTTATTAATTATCAATAAAACTAGAGGTTTGGTATTTATAATAAATTACATAACACTAGGCTGAATGTCAATAGTTATATCAAAGGTTGTACTCATGTCTCTTTTTAATTTATTTTTCACATTAACTATGTTAATATAGGTTTATGCGTGTTTGAAAATTTGAAATCTATCTAGAATAAACTTTGAACAAATAATTTCCTATAGTTAAATATGTATAATTCTATTACTTTTTATTTATTAATTATAAATTATACAAATCTTAAAAGTTAAATTGTTTATCTTATCTTACAAACAATTTCAGTAAAATTTTTAAAATAATAGGCACATTTTTCATGAAGGTACTGTGTGCAAACAGTTTATTATTATTAAAAATAATTTTATATCAAAACTATTACATTTTTACTAAAATATTTGCTCCTATTACCAACTGCATATTTTAATGGTTTAGTGTTCTGGTTTCTGAATAATATTTTTTAAAATAAAAATCACTTTTTGGATCATTTGGCGATGAACAAACTACATATACCATATTAATAAACAATTACTTAAGTGTCTGTTAACTGCTTGTTTTTGAAACTTTTGTGAAAATTTCACTTGTTTTATAGTATATTTTTTGTTATTAATAATAAAATTTGATAATAAATTTTTACCCCCTTCCAAATTCTAAGAAATGTTTTATTTCAGGTTTTAAAGTTTTAAATGGAATCGATACATTTAACTCATCTGAAACAAAACCATTACATTCAGTTGTGGATGTTGAAAATAGTAATTCCATTAATGTTGATAAACTGTCAAAAAGTATGGAAAATGCTGAACAAACCGTGATTAATTTTGACGACGGTAAGCATAATTGTATAATATTATAATAAATAAATAAATTATAATAGTTTATGAAATATTTCATAAAATATGGTTATATATTTACAATTATAATAAACATAAAAACTAAGATTATAATTTTATTATATCTTTATATATTAATTGTACAATTCATTAGTATTGAAATTATAAGAGATAATATTTAGTTTCTGTTATTTCAGGTATCAAAATTCCAAATATTAATGATACAATGGAGTTTAAAGTAGATAAGCCTGTTGATCTTAATGCCAATTCAGAAGAAAAATACTTAAAAGATATTAGTATTACAGTTGATAATACTAATGTTATCAAAAGTATAGAAAATATAGAAAACAATGAAGTTGTACAAATTAAACATGGTAAGTTTTGCTATATTTCAACAGTGCCCCGAGAGGATTTAACCACTGCAGTATTAAAATTTCCTGAAGTAACGGAAATTACAAGTAGTTCATATTTTAATTTAATTAAATATTTTGGTAAAAAAGTTAAAAATATTTTATTAAATTATTTTCAAAAAAATTGAAGATAGTTATTTTGTAGTTTATTTTTCTGAAAATTTTAACATTTCTAAATTTTATTTTCATTAATTTCATGATTTTTAATATTTTTTTTAGTTTTGAGAAAAATCATGAATCATTTAATACCCTAGTGCCAATGATCTAAAATATTTTAATGATAATTGTTATCAGACTGTAATTTATAATTCTCAAAACTAGAGAAATTTATTAATAATCACAATATTAATGAAAACAAAATATTTAAATATCAAAATCTTCATAAAAAATTAACTCTATAAAATGGCTATCTTCAATTTAATATTTTTACCAAAATATTAAATTGAATTAAAATACAAAATACTTATAGTCTTAGTCTTTGTCTCTATAAAACTTATGAAAAAACATAATTATGATATCTCCATTATTTCAGAAGATATCACAATCAATGGGTAAAAAATTCTCACAGAACATTTTGTATATTAGTATTATTAATAGAATATGTTGAGTATGTGTTAATGAGCTGTACAAATTAGTCACTTTTAAAATGCTTCTAAGAAAAAAAAAATAATAATAAACATCTTCCAAGATAAAGGGATTGCTTTGTAAAAATATTTCTTTAATTATTTTTTTATTAATTATCTGTAATGTCTGTATTTTTTTTTTCATACCATTTTTTAATGCTTGATTGAGCAGGTTTTTTAAGATGCTAGGCATTGTATAATTTCGTTTATTGCTTAGATCAGTATTTCCCAACCTTTTTGATGTCCACTTTTTACCCCTTCTTAGTACCTAAGTCCTTAAAAAGTTAGTTTTTGTTTTCTCTATTAGGTAAGAAATACTAGAAGCTACTATAATCATGCTTATAATTTATTCTTTAATTATTTATATATTAAGAATTAACAATTTCATGTTATTAGTATTATATTTTAAATTTAGTATTTTTTTTAATAATTAATAAAATTCATATTACAAATTTAAATTCAGGTGTGAATCCATTAACTTATTATTATTTTTTATGTTATTCAGATATGTCTTCTCAAGATAACAATGAGAAAATGTTATGCCATGTGTGTGACACATTTTTTCATGTATGCTATTATAATCAACATATTCAAACTACCAAACACTTAAGTGCATATGAAGAATATTTTAAAGACCGTATTGATTTTGAAAACTATAGAATATTTTCATGTTCTGTAAATACTACTACAGAAGAGTTTTTTAAATCCATTAAACAGGATTTTACCATTTTAGTGAACCACCTACTTTTAGAGCACAACGCACTTATCATAGATATACATTATTTTGCGCTGTATCATGAAGATAGCTTGAATGTAGAAAACAAAAATATTGCTGAAGTGAAACATTTTGATGTATATAATAAGGTATATTCATTTTTACAATATTTTTTGATTTATTAAAGATCAGATTTTATATTATTTAATGTTTTAGAAATTGACCAAAAACACCGCTGTAAATGAATTGTACAAGGATATTGCGAATTCATTTTTATTTCAATGTAATACGTTAAAAACTTCAGAATCTAGTTGGACTCTAGAAGAAACACTTTATGTTGAAATAACTATAGTAAAAAAATTATTTGAAAATAAAGTTGCATCAAAATCACTTGATGCGATTAGTCATAATAATAAAACAATCAATAATCACATTAACTCTGGTAATCTTATATTAATATTTCTATAAATAAATCATACAAAATCGTGGTAATGGTAAACTAGCTAAAATAATATAACTAATTGGTAATTTAATAAGAATAAAAGTATTATTTAAAATTCTATTTAGTTTTACAAGCTATTTTAATTTTTAGTATAATATTGTAGAGAAAATCATTTAGACCTGAGAGAAACATGAAATGTATTAATTTTACGGTGATGATTTTTTGTTAATACCTATTTAGTTTATACTTTTTTTTATGACTTACAGAAAAGAATTCCCAAAAATGTTTAGAAACATTCATATTGATTTTAATGCTAGCACTAGAATCACTTAAATGTTGATTTTTGATAATTTTAATGTACTAGAATCATTGTTTTGGCTAGTGTATCTTACTTTTTTTTTTATTAAAAAGCTAATAACAATATTAATATATATTATTATTATTTTTTTTAGATAATCTTCAAAAGGCTGAACCTTTACAGCTGATACGATGTAAACAATGTTGTGTATATGTAATTCAAAAAAATTATAACCATCATTTAGAGACAACTGCACATAAAATATCACTTTGTTATTTAAAGAATGATAAAATACAAATAAATGGAGTTCAATGTGATAACCGTTTTTTAAGTTGTCGAATACTCTCACTAGAACATGTTTCAATTGACGACTATTTCCAATCAATTGAGTCAGATGTCTTGGAGTTAATTTCTAAAATTATAAGATTCCAAAATAATGAAGCAGTCAATGTCAATATAAAATTATTTGGTCTTTATAATCATAATAGGTTAATGAGTGATAATGATAACTTAGGTGATGTCAAATCCTTTATGATAAAAAATGAGGTAATTAAAAAGAAATTATACATTTATTTTAGTCTCCGGAAGTTATGTTTAAAACTTAATATTTTTATAATATATTTTTTAGATTCTATCGGGAGCTTCAATTTTGATACTTTGGTTTCAACGAATATCAAACACATTCAAGTCTCATCACCAAGAATATTTAAAATCCATGCCCCAATCTTATTATTTAGATCGTGTTATGTTTTTAGAACTATATTTTTATGATATAACTAATATTGAGGAGTCTTAACATTGAATATTATATTTTAGTTGTTATTTGTATAATAAAATTGATTTTATAAATTACCAAAAACCTTCAAGCTAATAATTGTTACATTATTTATAAAAGTTAAACCACAATTTATTTTATTTATTTTAAAGTATAATATAGTTATTTTAATGAATTATGAAAAATAAAAAATAAAATGAAAAATGACGATAATTATTAATACATGTTTAATAATTATTGTATTATTTATTAACTATTAATATTATTTTCATTCACATAATATCTATACTCTGTTTCATATTCTCTGATTGCATTGATATTTTCCCATTCTTTTATAAGTAGTCATTTTTTTTCACGTAATGTGTCAATTCCTAACTTAAAATAATATATTGTTATATTTTAGATCTATTAGATTTCCTCTTGAGTGATTAAGTGTAATTGCTGTATGAAAATACTATAAAAATAATGGAACGGCTTCTAGCTTTTTATTTGGACTACTATTTCAAATTCCGTGACAACTAATTTGTAGTAAAAGTATCATACTCTTTAAATTGTTGCCTGTCGTCACCTTTTGGGGGAGTAACTGAAAATAGGTATTGACTCAACAGTTGATACTTAAAAATAATATGGTATAAATATATTTTATTTTATTTTTAAACGCCAATCAGCAATTATTACAGATTTACAAAATAAGTTCGATTTACAGTAATAGTCTTAAATAATACACATCAACACAAAACAAGCAATAAAGACACCTCAGTATAAAATATAAATTTATGTTAGTACCTATTACGTTTGTACTACCATTATTCAGTAACTCATAATTAACGTATTTATACTTATATAATATTAAAACTATAACAAATATTATTTAAATGACGAAACATTCTATACAACTATGCAAGAGATGGTTACGTCCATAGGATGTATTATGGGTTGGTACTTGGAAGGGGTAGTGATCGTTGGCGAAGAAGAGAGGTGTGCGAAAACTTACGCTCAAAAACATTTTACTATAACTAGTAAAAGTATACTTAGTATAAGGTCTAAGCTTACGCTGTACAGATCAGGGGCGTCTATGGTGACGCGTATAAGGAAGGTTATAAGTGCTTGTCAGTATCTTGTCGACGAGATGATAAAAATGGCATATCCAATGTACTGCGTATTATGGAATAAGTAATCATATATAGGCTATCTCGAGAAAATAGATAACGTTAGAAAAAACCTACTTAGGACTCGCTCGAGTTAGTTAGTTAGTTCATCTTTAGCCCAAGTAAGAGTGCCATACTGCCACTCTTTATTTTAATATATCGAATGTAACCAATGTAGGTAGGTACTTCGTAATAATGTAAAATTAAAAATATAATGGCCGAAGACAACGTGAGCAGTAGAAAAGTATTTAGTATTGCGATTAATAAACTCCAAGGGCGTATATCGATTGCGCCGAAATGACTTTTTTACCTGTGAAAAATCTATTGATTCCGCCGGTTATCGACTCCGCCGACCTTTTTGATACATTGATTCCACCGGCTATCGACTCCGCCGATGGTTTTTTATTCATTGATTCCGTCAGTTAATATTTGTAAATTATTTATTTTAATAAAAACAAAATATAAAAGGCTTAATTTAATATACAATAAATTTTCAATTCACCCGTAACAACACTCGTAGTCTTAGAGCATTACATGGTCATATATCTTGAATTTTATACTATCCAACTGTACTAAACGTCTTAATCTCCTAACATATTCTATAATATACGGTATATAGCTATCGCATATTATCGTGTCGGTTTTCATACATCTTAATCAATATAATCTATAAAATTGTATCAAAAAGAGACATATTTTATTACACGTAGGTACATCGGTATTAGGTAGGTATTAGAAATAAAAGTAAATATTGTAGGTACAATATGTTTTGTGTCCAAATAATCAACATTTTCATCAGCATATTTTAAATTTTATAACTAAGCTTGTGTAAAATATTTAGACGCCTATAAATGGCAATGTGTCAATAAAAAGTGCACTGCAAAAATGTATGTTGATCGTGATTCGTGATATGAAGATGATCGTAAAAGATGAGAGCTTACACAATCACGAAAATGAACCCTAATCTGTTTCAATTTTTAAGACGTTTTTTAAAAAAATTGTAAAACATTATTTTATTATTACATTTTAATTACTCGTATTATTTACTATTATTTATTTTATTTTTACTAAATAATTTTTGCTGTTTTTAAAATAAATTGTAGAACATTACATTATTTTTTATTTTATTTGTATACTATATTTTTTTTTTGCTTTTTTTGGCGTTAACTACATAAATTGTAAAACATTATTTTACTATTTTAATACATTTTACTTACAAAAATTTTTGAATTATTTGTTGAAATGTTTGTATTTAAACTTAAAACATATTATGGTTAGATTTTGATTAATTAACTATTGATTAAACTTAAAAAAAAATTGATTTATTATTGATTAAAAAATATACAGTCAGCGGTATAAACAAATTTCCGGCCAAATTGATAGCCGGCGGAATTGATATTAAAACGGCGGAATCGATAAAACCCCAACTCCAAGAGTCTTAAAGCTTTACCTTCTGTGAAATTAATGATGTTCAAAGTTCAATGACGGAGAATATAATAAATAGGTAGGTTCCGAGATGGCGAGATTCTTATAGAGGAAAACAAGGTGATTTCATTGAATTAATAGTTCCTACATTGAGTAGGAATTTAGAATTATCACTTAAAAGACAATTTTTATAGGCATCATCGCCATCATCTGTAAAGAGAAGAAGTTTAATCTATGTAAATGATAATATTTATAAATGAAATATTTTAGACAAATATATTAAATCAATCTTAATGCTTAGTAACAGTACCTATATACAATATACAATATAAAATTTAAATAGTAATACATATATATATATATATATATACATAAATATAAATTTATAAATCATATTATGATGTATACTTAGTGATATAGGTTGTTTACCGTCTCCGCTCAAAATACCGTTTAAATTAAATATACCCATTACTCTTAAGGAACTGACCCTCTCGTTACCCAATTTAGTAAAAGTTTATAATATTATCTACATGAGCCGCCGAATTCAATACATAAAAGGTTCGTGGAATCGATGTACACTCAACGCTATGATCATTGATATTATAAAACTGATCTATTAATTTAATTCTACATCCACAAATAATAATAATGAGTTTAAAAGTATTTTATTCAAATTGGATATTTTATTAAAATTACTATTGAGTTTTAAATATTGATTGTGATGTCGTTTTTTAAGTGATAATATTAATTATTAGGTATATTTTAGTCCACGGTAAAAAGAGAAGTGTAAACCTACTTCTAAAATTTATTTGACTAGAGTGTAATGTTTCTTGAACGATTGGCGTTTGAATTTTCATTTCTCTGAAAAATCCATAAAACAAACTATAAATAACGTTAAAAAATTAAAATGTATACACAATCTAAAATATTAAAGGCTTATTACAATTTAATACTTAATAAATTACCCAAATTGTGTGAAATGATAAAGTATTGTTGACCATAGCAGTAATAATTGGATGGTTTCTCATTTGTATCAATGATGCTAATCCGGTCATTAGTAATACAAGTATCTATATACAAAACAAAATTTCAATTCAACGAGATTGTAAAAAACGCGTAGGTAGTACGTAAAAATGTTTGTTATACACAATTAGGTACTATTTACTACATATTATTATAAAAATATTTGGTTTTGAATAACTGAATTAAATTGTCCACTATAGAAATCGCCGTCAAAGAGTTTATAATTGGACCAAATGGTCTCATTTCAGAAAAATGATGACATACATAAAAAAGATTTAAAAAAAATACACATAATACAATATCAATATTACAATCCTCGCCACGCTTAGGATCTAATTGATTATTAATGCAATTTATAGATTTTATAGATTAAATATCATCGAGTGAAAAAATGTATTTTGAATGATGTTCTGCGCAGTCCAATAGTATAATGGGGAAATGCATAAATTAAAATAATGACAAAAAAAAAACATGATTCGTATGTATAATAATTATAGGTTAGGTTAGATACTTACTGATACGACTAAATTTAAATTGATATTGAAAAATCCGAATGCTGATATTTCATCAAATTCCGGTATATATATTTGATTCATAAACATTTTAACCTAATGGATAATTAGTTTTAATTTTTATAGACAAATGTCAAATACCTACGCATACTATTATATACTCTGTTCTAATGAAAGTTCTCGGGCTGTGGGATTCTACGTACAGAGGCGGAGATGGTCAGATGGATAATAGCAATAAATAATAATAATTATACCTAACGCGCGCCTTTAGCGGCGGCTCAGGAGCACGTCACTTAATTTTTCAACCTTAGCATTGCTAGGTAATCCTGACGTTCGTGATAATTTAAATAAAGTACAGTTTTTAAGCATACAATATTGTACAATTAAACAGCTAATAAAAGAACAATATAATATCAGTATAATATTACTTTTATTATAAATTACAAATAACTAAACCTGTGTTTGTACTGTCAATATTGTTTTTAAATAATAATAATATTATAAATAATTCCTATGCTACTTTTATTAATAAATATCGTACCTACCTTTCGGGTATTTAATTATCAATATAATAATAATAATAATTTATCAAATAATGCTAAAATGTAAGAATAATATTTCGTAGTCAAAGAAATTGGTGGGGTGGGAGGCCTTTGCATTTTCTACTCACAACTTCGGTTTTATATACTCTGTAGGGGTAGGTGGGAATACTGGGAATAAGTTAGTGTACATTGCCACACCTTAACGAATTTAGTTCGGTGCCACCGTATTCCAACAACCATCACCTGTTTGCATTTTAATAAAATTAACCTTTCAATATAACGACTTTTCAGCCATGGCCGATCATTGGAAATGAAAGCTGACAGTAAAATTACAAAAACTAATTTGTCAATAAGCGGATTGAACGAAAATAAGTTACTGCCCTAGTTTATTCTAAAAAGTCTTTTATTATAAGACTATGAGACAGATTTCTGAGCCATAGAATATTATTAAAAATAATATATATTAAATTAAAAGAAACTCATTTAAGCTCTTTTCACTGTATAAGTATTGTCAATTTGTCATTAATCATATAATTATTCATTATTAATATGATTGCAGTTATTCTCAAATAACTATTTTATGTATTTATTATAATATATCTTACTCGCAACTCATACATTTATTTTATCCCTAACATAAATATGATATTATATATTTCATGTAAAAAAAAAAAAAAAAATGAAATTGAATTATTTAAATAGTGTAAAAGGGCAGAGATCTCAATAAACAATATTATTTTTATCTACATAAATATAAAAGGACTTTTAATTAGGTACGTTTATTGCCAACTATCACCAACATTACGGTAAATTAATGTAAACACGTAGGTAATGAATACAAAATATATTTTACTTGTATTTTTGTGTCGACTGGTAAATTTGAAATCCGATTTGAACGTAAATATGATATTATTTTGTTTCTCTACGAAAACAAAATTAAATTAAAATACTTATGTATATGAAATGAAACATTTTATTAATATTAATAATAAATATTTTAACGATTTAGTCGCACAACTATGTTATTTGAATAAAGATTTTACTATTATATGATAATGATTTACGTTTGTAATGTATTATAGAAAATTTTATTTTAGTTAGGTAATAACATCCAATAAAATTTTACATTACCTCTTCTTTTATCCATGAAACAGCAACGATGATGGATACCAAAAAAACTATTAATTGTATGTTAAATACATGTAGTGGCAAATATTTTACAATATTTTGCGTAAAACTAACTTTTGGTGTAGTTAGCTCATGATATATCATCAAATAAAATATGTACATAAAATCTACGAAGCTACATACAAAGAAACCTAACAGCAATAAACCGTAGCTTAAATTGAATATTTTTAATATTTCAGATAGTTTAGCATGCAAAAACCTAATGCTCTCTACCAACATAACTATTTCAGAATTTGTCCATTCACTATAAGTGGGGACTAATCCAGTAGGAAGACATTTCCAGAAATCATTTAATGTTTGAAATCTATAGCTTAAGTTATTGAGATAAAAACAAATTGTGATAATAACCACAAAGTCTGTTATATATGGCATACTAAAAAATAACACTGGCACAGTACTAATATCTACAGTCTTCAGCTGCCATAAGTATAAAGCACACGCTTCGTATCCAATAACATATAAAAATAACGAAGTCGCAATAATGATCCATCTTTTTTTACTTAGTGAACGATGACGAACCATAAACGCTGGTGAAAGAAGTGTAAGTTTTTGATCAAACTCTATAATTTCATTGTTCAACCTTAAAAAATGAACGAAAAGTTTAATATTAAGCAATTAAAGTTGCTGAGATTATTAAATATTAAACAAATTAAATAATTTTATGAAATCAGCGTTTCTCTCAAATTAATCGAAATACGTTAAATATATCACAAGGTTAGGCTATGCTAGGCTAGGATTTTTTAAATAAAAAAAAATTATTCAAAACTAAAAACAAATTAGCCTAATAAGTAATAGTTGCGGTATACTAAAAAATTTGTTCTTTAGATTCTATATAATCTATACTCAAAGAATGTATTGTATTTTATACATTTTACAATGCATATTATTGTACTTTAAATAACATTTTTAATAACACTTCTTAGTTCTTACGGATCCCTTAAATATACCTTAAAAACTTAAAATCAATAATAATTAATAATAAAACAATGAATATATTAATTAGTTTATTATCATAATAATTTAAAATCATAATGTTTAAAATAAATAATTCTTTATTGCCTCATACAAAAATAAATATTATAAACATTTTACAGGATAGATTAAGTAAATTATTTTCGAATAAGTATTTTTTATTCTTAAACTGTGAAAAAATATTATAGTTTACAAATAAACATAGTAGTAATATGTTTATAAGATTATCAACAACTTAAAAAATCATTAATATGAATAACACTTAATGCTAGTATAAAATTGTCACCATTAACGTTAAAATAATTAAAAACAGATTAAAAATATATTATTTATCTTACTTAATCATCCACATTTCTGATAACCTTGAAGTAATAATGACAATCCAAAATTTAACTAAACGGAAATATACTATGTAATAAAATCCTCTAATATAAACGATGTAAGTAAACAATATCAAGACGCACATTCGGGTTATTTCAAGCAATGCATAATGTGTTGTGTTATTACTATTGATGTGGAATAATAATCCAGTAGATTCAAACGTATATGAAATGCTAATTAAACCGAAAACTTTGCATAAAATTAAAATTGGTTTCACAGTTGATTTAAAAACAGACGTCATTTCAATATATTTTCCACGACTGAAGAGAAATTGATTTATTGATTTATTAACAAAAACTTACAACAATTGAAAGTATAATACTAGTATATTACTGGAACTTTTATAAATTTATAATATTGAATTTGGTTAATATTATTATTTATTCAAACCAATAACGTACAACGGCAAAGCAGCCATGTCAGGGGCAATGCAATTATTTGCTTATTTATTTCTTAAATTGTGAAAAGTGAAAATATGTTCGAAGTTGATATAACGGTATTTGAATAAGTCGGAACCTAACGCAAACAATATTTGGGTTAATTAAATACACGAATAATATGTTGTGTTTGTATTTTAAAATTTTAGATTTTTTTGAGAAAAGCGATTAATTTATTGTTTTCACAATTGATTCTTACGTTTTTTTTTATCATCATCACTTTTTGGAAGAATAAAAATTCTTAAGTCTTAAGAATAGTTCCCAGTAGAAAATTGGATTTAGTATATGTTTTAAGAATTAAAATAAAAATGAGAATTTTTATGCAAAATTAGATTTTGTTTTTGTATTGTAATTAAAAAAAAAAAACAATACTTAACTCTAGAAACTTAAATTTTCATACAATATGTATATTAGCATTTACTAGACAAATATAATTTTCATAATATTTTGTTTCTTTTTGTGTTATTTATAGATATTTAAAATGTTAGAATTTTTTTACTTATTTTGTGTTTCTATGATAAAATTATTGTGATAAAGATATATAAATCTTGTATAAGTTAGTTAACTTATATAAGTTGTTCTTATATAAAATTTAATAAAATAAAAAAGCGGGTAAGTAAGTACCGCTCTGCTGTACATTAGGTACCATTATGGATCATTATTATATATTATAGAAGTGTTAAATTTGAATCCAATGATAGGTATCATTGTATACGAAAAAAGATTCTGAACGGAGATGATTTGTCAGCCTAGGATATAATTTCCAGTGGTTAGTGATAAAGGTGGTTTATATTTTAATGGCCTAAATACATCAAAAATTAAATTCTTTTATAATTTATGTAAGCTAAACTTATGAAAAATATTGTATTAAATTTTCAACTCTTAGCTACTTATACAAAAATTTTTATGAATTATACCCACATAATAATTTGCAAATATTCATGATTTTGACGAATTTTTGTCAATATATGAACTTCAAATGCTAATAAAAAAAAATTGTGCCAATGTATTTTTATAATTTGTTAATCACTATAAGAATTACTTGTGAGGAACTTTGCATTATATTTTTAAATATTTTGATAGGGCCAAAAAAAATTTATCGACACTTCCAAAAAAAAATATTTCAGAAAAATTGAAAATTTCAGTTGTCTATAAATAGCTCAAAAAAAAAGTCAAAATATTTTGAAATTTAAATCACGTAAAAAAAACACGAATCTTAATAACTGGTAAAATTTTCAAGTATCTACGACTTTACTCTTTCAATAATAACAAATATTTAAAATCGTTTGAGCATAAATCGTTATTGTTACGCTATTTTCTAAAAATTTAAAATTCAAACGCACTTAAAATTTTTCCTTTAATGATGCTACGAGTTTTCTCTATAGATACTTGAAGGAAAACTTATGGACAACTTAGTGTCGTATTTTTAATCCTTAGTTATAAACACAACAAATTTTATGATTTTTCAACTTCAAAATTACTTGCAAATTTTCGCGTTTTCGACAGATTTTGTAAAAATTTGAACTATAAATGCTTATAAAAAAAAATTGTGACTAACGATTTTTAATTTTTTTTTTAGCTTTAATAAGAAAAATTCATAAGGAACCTTGTATTAAATTTTCAAGTTTTTTTGGTCATCCAAAATTTTTTTATAGACACTTCAAAAAAAATTTCTCAAAAAAATCAAAAATTTTTGAAAATTTAACCGTATATAAATAACTTTGACATAAATATTTGGTGAAAATTTCAAATATTTACAGTGATTAGTTTTTGAATAACATCCATATAAAAAAATCGTTTTGGTCGAAAACTGGTTTTGCGTAAAAATTCTCGTTTTTGCTTAATTTTTTTTTAGTTTTTTCCGGTGCTTTTGAAAACAATTGGGAAATTAAAAAAAAATGACTTCCCCAATGCACTAACTAGATTCATTTTATTATCGGAAACCACCTCCAAAGTTTAAAATTGAAGCATTATTTCGACACTTTCTCGTGTACACAGACACAAGAAAAAAAAACACACAGCATTGTAAAATCAATACATTCATCGCTTCGCTTAGAATCTAAAAAAACATTGAAAATACAAAGTCACAATTTTATTATAAGCGTTTTAAGTTCAAATTTTATTAAATTTATCTAAAATATGAATACATGTACATTTTTTTATGAAAATGTAAAAACAATTTATTTAATTAATTTTAAAGTATATTTATATCACTCATACGTATACAATTGAATAATTATAATCTATATTAATACATCGAAATGGTTAAATTTATCATGCCTAACAATTACAAATTATTTAGTCTTATAATAGATAAATATATTGTTTCTTTTATATATTTTGTAGAGAGAGAGAGAGAGAGAGAGATAAATTATAAAAAGTAAAAGCTTTCATTAAAATACAAAAATGTTTTTAAAAATTGAATTTTATATTTTACATTAGGTACAGTTTGCATAATTCTTATATCATATAGTTATTCCTCATGCCTTATACAATAAAATGTAAATATAATATATTTGTATTTTAAATATGTACCTAACAATAATCAATACAACTCCTCTTAATAAAATAATCACTACTTTAGCATAAAAAAAATATATTACTTTAAGTTATATTATAATTTATAATTATTTCTATCGTAATCATTTAAAAATTTTGCATATAAGTAAGCTTTTATTTTAAATTCGATAGTCTATTCATTTTTGTATACTAAATACAATTTATCTATGCAAATTTCTATCATCAATAAAAGAGTTGATTTAAGGTGGTAAAGATAGTAGATAATATTATTGGAAAAAATAATTATATATTGTAAACATTTAAGACTGAAAGTCTCAAAAGAAAAGCATTCAATTAATTAATAATACTTAATTTACGATAAATGTAAAAAATAATAAACATATGAGTACATAATTTATTAATAGTTTAACTGTATAGATAACTAAAACAATTTTTCGTTTGTTTATAAGTTCATTGTTTCTTCAAATTGTATCAATAACATTTAAAAGTGTTAGTTTCAATAAAACTCATAGTATGTATAGCTAGCCGAGTACTGGATTTGAATCTTACATTTTACTGAAAGCAATTTAATAAACATTAAGAAATTATAATTCATATAGGTACTCCAGTTGGAGTAATGCCGCAGACTAAAAAAATATTTTTCATATAGTCTGTGGCATTGCAGTTTGGAGCAATACAGTCCTTATCGGCGGTGCCTTTTTAGTCATATAATTGCGCTCGTTTTTATTACTTCTTATATTTATTTTTACTTATTTTTTGAATATATATATATATCGCTATCAAATGTATAGGGGCTCTGTAAATCCTAAGTACGCTATTATAGTAGATTATTTATTATTTATTATTATTGCTGATACCAGATATACTTTCGATTACTAAGAATTAGTTGGTTGTATTTTTGACCATACTTTAATATAAGATCAGAATTATTATCTTTACTGTAAATGTATTTACATGCACGAATATACCTAACTATAATTGTGAATAATGTGTCTATACTCTATAGTCTATACCTAATACTTATTAACTTCCAGGCGCGTTCGTGTTTCATCTGTGTTAGTCTACGTAATTTTTTTCACAGTGTTAAAATTGTATAATTAATAAAATAAAATATTAATATTATTTTTTGATAATTTTTAAAATAGAAAATTAAATTTACCCTAAGTTCAGAAAGTAAGAGTGATCTTTTTAGTATACACAGTTCGATACATTAGATAGTGGGCAGATCGCAGATGGATATTATATCAGATGGAGTGATATACAAAACAGTTTATTTTTACAGTATTAATGAAAACTGATAATTTCATTTTTTTTCATTTCATTTTCATTAGTGAGCATAATCGCCCTATAGAAATAGAATTAATTAAAATATGCAATTTTTCACTTTTTTGAATTATTTACATTTAAGTAAATTAAATTTTATCCGTTTTAAGTATTAAAAATAATAAAATTATGAAACAACTTAAATCTTAATTTTAGTTTTATTTAATTTGGCACCGTCGCATTTATTTTCACGTGCAATCGTTTGCCTTTGAATAGCACAAATCATGTTCTTTGTTATCCCAGCACAGCGCGCAATCGTATTTTAATGCTCAAGTTAATCACTGTGTTGATCCCAACGATAGATAATTAATGAGGTCAATGAATAAAAAAAATTTGCAATGGGTGGGGAGGTCCATATAGTTTAGTCTTCCCATCTCATATTTAATACATCCAAGTTAAAAATTGTATTTTCATGTGCGTATATATTATTTTATAAATGAATAAATAAATAAATTAGGTAATTATATCTAGCTCTATTTTACTAGAAAAAAATTATCGAAATAAAAACTCTTAATCAATATTTAAGACGTTTTTCTATGTATCATAATATTGTAGATAGATTTACAATATACAGAGCAATATAATTTGGAATTGAGATTTTTTATACTATTCAAAACAACGAAATCTCTATTAATATACTGATAATAGTCAAATTTGAGACTCGTATAAGTTTTAGAAACAATCTTGTTGCTTGCTGATCTTAGACAACTTTTTCATTGTAGAAAACATTTTTTTTTTTTTTAATTAAAATACTATCCAAATGCTATTATATATATTAATATACTCGGTAGTGATATAAAAATATTTGTGGGACTAATTCTACCCTAAATTACACTTTAAGAGGATATTCAAAGTTGACCATATCACTGTGTAAGTAAACTGATTTGGACCACAGCTCAATGAAAAATCTTAAACATGTCACTGAAGTAAGTTTATGCTATGTAGTGAGTAATTGAATCTTTTGGTAATGAACCACAGCTACTTAGTTTAATTACTTTTAGAAGGCTAGTATATATGTAACATGTTATTTGAAATGTATGAAGGTGTAGCATGAAGTAGACTTGAAATTAGAATACATTTTATACTCTTTAAAGATACACAAAAAACATTTGATAGTGATGTACCTAATTTGCCTATCTATATCGCCGTGTAATCATGAATATAATTTTTTTTTTT
>VUJU01004407.1:0-18880 GCA_009835225.1 Aphis craccivora
GTTTTCTCTATAGCTATTTGAAGTTGAACTTACGGAAAACTTAGTGTTGTATTTTTAATCCTTAGTTATAAACACAAAAAATTTTATGATTTTTCAACTCCAAAATTTCTTGCAAATTTTTGCGTTTTCGACAGATTTCATAAAAATTTGAACTATAAACGCTTATAAAAAAAATTGTGACTAACGATTTTTAATTTTTTTTTAGCTACAATAGAAACAACTCATAAGCCTACTTTGTATTAAATTTTCAAAACTTTTTGGTAATCCAAAATATTTTTATCGACACTTCAAAAAAAAATTCTCATAAAAATCGAAAATTTCTATGGTCTATAAATAACTCAAAAAAAGTCAAAATTTTTTGAAAATTTAACTGTATATAGATAACACTGACATACACTTTTGGTGAAAATTTCAAGTATTTACAGTGATTAGTTTTTGAATTACAACCATATAAAAAAATCGATTTGGTCGAAAACTGGTTTTGCGTAAAAATTCCCGTTTTTCTGTTACTTTTTTAGGGTTTTTCCTGACGTTTTTGAAAACTAATGGAAATTTTTTTCTTTTGACCCCCCAAAGTACCAACTAGATTCACTTTCCTATCAGAAACAGGGTCCACTTTTAAAAACTTTTACTGCTCCAAAACGTGGTGACAGACACACAAAAAAAAAAACACACATATAATTGTAAAATCAATACATTCATCACTTCCTTCAGAATCTAAAAAAAATGTCTCAGTACTTAAATGATTAAAATATTTATAACTTAAATAATTGGAGAAGGAAAAAATATAAACATTTTTCAATCCTTAAATATTCAATGAATATTATTCATATTATATATATGATATACTTTTTTATTAGCAACTGTGCTAGTATAAGTATAAAACTATAAACTATATTATATTATATCAACAGTTGAATATTACAAGAATATTATTTGTATATTAAAATAACTGAATAACTGTTTTATTACCTTTAGTTATCCGGTCATAATTGTTTCCATCGTAAGCTATGATGATGATTTATCATTGCGTATTCAAATTTCAAATATCCATTATTGCAATGACTTCCTCAATAATAATAATGTGATACACTCAACGCCTATCGTACACCAGAATAGTTACCATTTACCAACGACATTTTTGTAAATTTTTTTAAAATAATATTTACATGCCACTTCATATTTGATAATTTATTCAAGATTTTTTTGATATTATAGATATTTTTCGTATCTAATTATATGCTACTGATATGTTCAAATAGGTACTTGGATATACAATACACATTATATAATACATATGTATATGTATACGTGCGTGATAATATAGATAATTATCCATAGTTAATTAATTAACAAACCTTATACATATAAATAGCTTTTTATAAAAGTACAATAGTTAGGTAATAAATTTGTAAAATTATTTGATTACACAAACTTATGAATCAAATGAGCAAATCATTTAAGTAATTGAAATGTCGTGTATACTTACCTATCTAGATTTCAATCAAGTATTTTTATAATTTATAAATAATCGGCGTCATGGTGTATACAATAACGAAACTTTGGTACTTGGATTTTAATGTTATGTATACACACAATTTCTACGGCTCAGATTAAGTCAAGTTGAACTTACAGTTTGAATATTCCACTTTAATGCAAGTATATGAGGAATTTTTAATTTTACAAGTATTTTTAACTTTTAAGTTTTGATAAGTTTCAATAAGTTTTAAACTGTATATTTATATTTTAGAAATATTTCTGAGAAATAATTTATCATATTCAATAGTTTTATTTAGTTTTATCGGAGTAGAAACATTTTCATTAACCTAAAATGTAGAATATGTTGGCAGTAATATTATAGTCTTTGTCATTGCAGTTGCCGCAGTAAATTCATATAATATGTTGTTTAATAATGTTGTTAAAAACTTTAGCAAAATGTTACTACTAGTCTTCTAGTATGATATAATAAAATATAGACCCATATTAATAACAAATATATTCAAAAAGCTGAAAAGGGGAAATATATTAACTATAATATTTAAAAACCTTTTTGGTAGCCGGTAGGTGATCACTTTTTATCACAAATTTGATAAATGTATTATATTGTTGTTATATATAATAATTAGGACCAATACCTACCATAAATTATATATTCATAGAATATTACTGATATTAAGCTGTGACTATTATAACGTAAATCTTAATTTTTAAAAGTTTATTTTTTAACTCATATTTATTTAAATTCATTTTCATATAAACATATTTTGTCGTATTATATTTATACACAAACAATACAGGAAAAATAATAATTAATAGCCAGCGAAATAATTAAATTTTACATATTATTGAAATGATTCCTAATTTAGTATTAGATTAGAGTAAAATATTTGGTTATACATTTTTCAGCTTTGAAATATCTTCTAGTTCAACTTTTAAGTATTTCGATATAATATGTACCTATCTACTTCCTAAAAAACTTGATTACGGCCATACTTAACAGTTCAAATTAACGGCACTGAATCACTTAAATAAAGTATTAAGTTAATTATACTAGTTAGGTTCGTGAATTCAATTACATTGCGGTGTTTTACAATTGTTAACCATTTATATTATTTTACATTTACATAAAAAAACGCGCTTTACTTAGATAGGCAAAACTGCGAACACACATAATATTATACAAATACGAGATGTATTTTAGGACCCAGTTGTATTTCTGTACTTTACACCAATCAAACCTAGTGCTGAATGCCTATACACATAATATTATTTTATTATTATTAATTCAACTATGGAGAAAAAGATGCTTTAAGTGTAAAAATAAACCACTTAAATATTGTATGGTGCATCACTAACCTAATTATTGTATTCAAGCAAATTATAGAATAATAATTCACGCTCTACATACTGTATTATTATATTGCCACTCGTGCCTGCTTCACCTGTAGCTTTCAGTGGTCAGTACAATTAACACTAGGTATCCTATTTGCGAGTAAAAATAAAGTGATGTTTTTGAAAATAGTGATTATTTAAAAATTTAATTTAATTTTATGGGTATCGTCTTAAAGATCTGATCTCAAAGTACACTATTTAGCGTAGTATAAATGTCAGCCATTTTCCAAATAGTTGAACAAATAACCATGTATATTATTATTATTGTTATTATATTAATTATTAACTATAATTGGCAATGTGTGTGACTAATTATAATTATATTTCATTATTTGAGTCCAATTTAGCAAGTGATTTATTTTACTGCAGTAAATTGTATACTGCAACAAAAATATATACGATCAATAATTGACAAACATTATTTTGATATTTTATGTCTATATTGTAAATACCGAATTACAATAACAAAATAATTTAATTTAATTTATTGTAGTCTTGTACGTTTTTTTATATTGTACGAATTAAAATTGTTATTAATTTTTAAATAGAAATGTTATCATACTATTACAGGTTCAAGGATAACTCACAAAATTATGTCTGTGATATTATTTTCTATGAAGTGTCATTATATCTCTTCTTATTTTACAGCATCAAAATCGTTAAACAAAATTTATATAAAGAAAATATAATAGCCATTGACCTTTTTGGTCCTCTGGGAACAAAACATCATTTCGTCCGTACATGTTTAATTTATATAAATCTAAGCAACGGCCAACGGCTAAAGAATCTAATTCAGCTTATCAACAAGGTCACAGAGGCAGAGCTATACCAACGGTCGTTACATATTTATCTTAATCACTTTCTAATAACATGTTGCACATATAATAAACTATAATTTATATCTCATTCTGGCATATACAAATTAAAATAGTACTAAAATAAAGATACTACAACCTATAATTTTTCCAAATAAGTTAAAACAAGCAAACGATAAAAAATATTGTGTTTTAAATTAAAGCTCACTGAAATCTTCACCGCCAACCCTAACCAAATTCCAGCAATGACTTCTAAGTTCATTCCGAAAACTTTTAAACCGATATGAAGAACGAAAATAATGAAAATGAAAACTATTTCAGTGGCTATTTCTGTTCACCATGGCTGTTTTCCACCTAATGAGTCCTATGAAGAAAATTGCTTTAAAATTTGGGGCTCTGCCAAAAAACCAGACAACTTAAAAATCTAACATATCCCTAAAACTCGCATATCTTTTGTATAATTAATAGCAGACATTTTGCGGTACAAACCATTAAAATAACCCCTCTGATCTACACCCCTCTTCTATGTTTTACAAATAAAATAAAGTAAAACATAGGTAGCCCATTCGTTTGTTAAAATCGTCCTACTCTTCAAATAGGAATATAATATTATGCATGTATATCATAATATGATAGTATTTATACGTATAATAGACTGACATAAAAATATTGACAAAATTACTAAAACAGGTTATTGTTTTTTACTTATATATTTATGTATTTATAGAAATTATTTGATTATGAAAAAATTGTAATAGTTTGTTGTTTTATACAACACAAATCATCTTAAAACGATTTTGTAAACACAGAATATTGAGCCAATTGAGAGCATGTTACTCATTACGTATAATAGTTCAAATTTCAAATATTATATTATAAAATGTCATTAAAAACGTCAATATAAACATAATTAATATGTTTTCAGAATTAATTAGTCGTCAATATAGTTGATTAATTAATTTTAAACAATTAAAGTCGAAACTATTTTACACCTGAAAGATTTACTACTTCGAGTCTGTTCTACTTTATTGCACTTTATAAATTTAGCTGTCACAGTGTTGTTATAAATTTAAAAGTGTTGGTTATGTTTAAGTATAAAAAAATAATGAAGATCTGAGATAACCGGATAAATAGGTAGGTATAATTGTAAATTAGCATCCAAAAAAAAATATAAAATTTTTTTTTTATATTAGTACGTTAGTATTATTTTTTAAAATAACCCAGTAAATTCAAAAATAAGTTTTTATTAAAATATTAGGTAGACTAATTTTTAGAATATTTCTTTGACATCGGCATTTAAACAGCGTATTATAATGTGTAAATATTAAAATTAATGTTATTTATAATAGTATATTACATTAACTATATTAACCAAATCATAGCCTTTAATAGTAGTTTTGAACTGTTATAATGATTACTTTCTGAATTGAGCGTACATAATATTATATAGGTATAGGTGTTAAAATTAAATTGAAAATAAAAGTTAATTGACGATATTTTACTTTAAACTTTAATAGCATTTAAGGCTGGTGCCAATAAATGTCTTACATGCAGTCCAAGTAGAGTTTGTCGGAATATGATTTTCAAAAGTCACGCTAACTTTACAATTTCAGCTACCAGGAGATCAATACCTTCGACTATTGCAAAACGAATAATATAATAATATTTGCGTATTTGCTATCCTGCCATAATAATATTGTATTAACTCGTACCCATCATCATATTATATTCACATCAACTATTATTATTATTAATTTGTATAATTATAATTGTTTCTGCTATTAGCGGCAAATGTCAAGTAGATTATCCTGATTGATAGATTAATAGACGTTTCTATTTCCTAGATTTCAGCAGTAATGTTCCACCAAGTATTAAACAGCCATTAATCGAAACTTTCGCTCTCTTGTTCTCTCTCACTCTCTCTATCTTTCTTTCTCTGTCTATCTGTCTGTCTGTCTGTCTGTCTCTCTCTCTCTCTCTCTCTGTCACTCTCTCACTCTCTCTCTATCTCTCAATATTCTTAAATTCACTCCCTCCACGTATATATTGTACACAATGTACATATGTGAAGTATTCTAATCGATAACTTCGAGAAACGAACGCAAGCGTATAAAATTCACAAGAAAAATTATTTGTGACATAGGGGTGCCTTTACGTTATATTTATGTTTTATTAAATTTCAGAATATGTGTGTCTATTTTAAGATCATTTGACAGCTGATAAAATTTATAACATAAAAAAGATAAACTTAAAATAATTATCTAATGTCAAATCTAAAGAATTAATGGGTTAAGTTTATGTTTATAATAACAGAAATCAAAAGCCCGTTCTTTATAATTATGGTTGAATATTTAACTATAAATGAATCGATGATCCCAGAGACGTCACGAGTCACATATTTGATGAAATTGAGATATTAGTAAAAAATTAGATATCTATATTATAAGTCATGTGTTTTTATGCGTTGAGAGTAAAAACGTCTTTAGTTGTTTAATAGGTATGGTATATGATATATTTTAATAAGAATTTAGTTTTAAATTTATTTATTTTTTAATTATTTACATTATACAGTTTTTATCAATTATTATCCAAAAGTTTTAAATAATTGACTCATGACGTTTTTGCAATCATTAATTCAAATAAAATAAAATATAATAATATTAATATATCGTCATCGGTATTCGATGTGCAACGCTAGATAAATGATTAGGTACCTATCGCATTGATGAATAATATTATATTTTTTAGTATGGTTAATTGTGCGTATGAGGTTTTTGAAAAACGGCCGCTGCAATTATAAGTTATACAAGCATACAAGCATACACACATACATTTTGAGTAGATATTTGGTTATACGTGAAGTAGGTCACAAAAATTTAATACTTTTAACGTTATTTAATATTTGCAAGTTTGATGTATAAATGTTATTTCGATAAAAACGTCAAAATTCGTTTCAGTACATGTTTTCTGTTAATATAAAACGGAATGTTAGATAATATGTCATTTAAATAGTTTTATTTATTATTAATAAAGAATAAATAGGTACATTTTCTTAAAAGCTGAAACTTTATATTATGTATTAAATTCATTATGCAAAGGTATGTCTCAATAATATGCAAAATGGATAGGGGATGAGATGTATATTATCTTATAATGTTATATATATTTTTTTTTTTAGAATTCATTTAACAATTTATTGCGATTATATTTTCTCCTTTTCATGATATTGAAAAATGTTATACACGAACAACTCGAATAGTAAGTAACTTAACAATTTTTTATACAGAATAATAATTATTCTATTACACATTTTACATCCAATAAAAATCTAATAAATAATATACAAATTAAATTAAATTCGTTATTGCGAGCATTAACAAAATATGGACATGTTTTGTGCGATTTGTGTACGTAAAATATTCAAATCTAATTAATTACAGTAATATTGGTTCTTTTCGGTTCAAACAATAGTTTTGAAAATACTAATTTGTTTTAAAATAACCACGAAACATGTATAGTGTATCCAATATACATATAGGTTTATGTAGATGTTATTATAATGGTGGTATTAATTTATACAAACTACATTTTCCATAATATATATTAAACGAACGATGGGTTTTTAATACTACCGTACTATTTTATTGAATTCAATTTCGTATAATTTTCAATTTTAAACACACATATAATATATAAAATAGCCGTGCGTATACTGAACATACGTCACGTATTCTTAATAAATTGACACGTGTTCAAATAATCTCAGGAGGTTTTGCGAATATAATATGTACCTACAGGTATATAATAATACAAGTAATAATGGAATTTGGCTTATTTTCATCTCCGGTGACGATGAAATCGCGTCACGCATGACGTGGATAAACTATGTATGGTAAAATATTATGTCATTATAAGAGGTGTGGTGTTGCGATGAGAGGAGAGAAATGAATTCCTTTTCCACCTCGGTTTGTTCGGAAAACACAATATTTATTTTAAAACATTGTACCTACTTACAAATTTGGCGGTGAAGTGATAACATTATAAAAACATGTGTTACACTTTTATTTTAAGTGTGTGTATTTTTTTTTTTTTTTTTTGTAATATGGGACGGAGCGAGTGGTAGCGTATTTTCATATAGGTATAAACTATATAGTATATAAATATATTATACAATTTATAATGAAATATTTTGAAGGAAATCATAGAATATGAGAGTATACTCTGTACACACATAGGTAACTATTGTCACCTCCTTCTACACATCCTCGTGTGTCACAGTATATATTATGTATATTATATAATATATTATAATATGTTTTACTTACTGCAGCATAAAAGAACATCGAAACTTGACTCGAAAATATGTGCGCACGAATGGCCTATGTATATTATTATGCAAGGAACTCACTGCTGAATATTATATATAGTAATATACATATTCTATATAGCACCTATTATAATATATATACCTAATATACGCATATATAGTGGATGATGCATATATATTTATACGATATGGTACCTACAAATAGAAGACAGACTGCTGCACGCTTACCCCGCGGGTTTAAATTTGTAAATCTGTAAACATCGAAAGTTGTGCAACTATATACACAGTATATACATGCATAATGCATACATAAGTGTATATTATATATTATACATTTTTTTCACGTGTACATAAACCGACAAAAGACAATATGTATAAAGTAGTATAACGAGGAGAAAAAACTTCTACGACCGCAACCGTGACGAGTGTATATATATTTATTTATAATATGTATGTATGTATGTATATTGTTTATATAGGTAGCGATAAAAATCGTTTGTTTTTTCAATCGAATCACGCCTCGTTCACTAGCTACTACCAAACTTTTTTTTATTTCATTAATATCACAAACGATAAAGTTTTTTAAACGCATTCGGCAGACTTTTTAGTTTTTTTTTTTTTCATAAATAATATATAGGTTAAAGTTTGACGATAAACACACACATAGAATATTTACATAAAAATATAGGAAACCATTAAACAAACATCACGTCGAAATAGGTATTATAAATGTTATTTTTAAAATAATATAACAATTTTTATTTAAAAAGTTAAAATTATTTTTAAAATAAAAAAGCATATACCATAGTATGGAATAGGTACATAAAAACATAGATATTATGCTATAAGGTAGTATAAAGTCTATACATACTCGTAGAAGTAAAAAGTATAATTATTTATAACGTGATTAGTTTTTGAATAGGTACTGACCATAGACCTTGTACTAAGTAAAAAAAAAACCAACCTACCTTAGTATAAGGTCTATGGTACTGACATACTGTAATATTGTTACAAGTATTTATCTATGTCCTACATATAACCAATAATCCCAATCCAAATAGTTTTTAATCAGTATATTAATATCAGTAAGTACATAAAATAATATATTATACTCAAAATAAGAATCACATAATTTTTTTTTTTTTTTTATTAAATTTTCTTAGTATTTCCCTGCTAAAGTGCCGTGGCTAGATGGTCCCTTCCATCACGTAAATATGTTATAAAAAATTATTTTATATTTCTTTGTTTATTGCACTAACTACCTATGTATAGATTGTTGTATATCCTAATAAAAATTTTTTTAGTCACTGGTTAAAATAAAAATATAATACATTACTAAGTGGTGGTAGAGGGGGATTAATACTGCTAATGTTTTCTTCACTTTTTTACTGTGAGATTTTGCGTTATGATCTATGGGTAAATTGTGTTGCTAAAAAGCATATAAATCATAAAATGAACCATTTTAAAATCATATAATGTTATTAAATAAGAGTTATTCAAAAAATTATTAGAAAATAGTATGTGGATGGCATATTTTTAAAATCATTATTAAAAACTCAATATTATTAACACTGTTATTAGTTATTACTTATTACGTAATACATCAATATGATTACCAATAAATCTTTTTTTTACAAACTTTTGTTCTTATAAGTTATAATAATAAAATTATGGTTTTTTAGGGAAGGTACAGAAATATTTAAACACACATTTATTGTATTAATCAATTGAAGAGTATCTGCACGAACACGAGACACGCTAAAATGATTTTTTAGTTCAAATTATATATTATTTTACTACTTTTACTACATGTATCATAATTAATAATCATAAATATGAGTTTTATAGAAATATAGAACCAAAATAACATAGAAAAAAATATAAAACAAAAATGTCAGAATGCAACAAGTTTGTCTCCTTTCTTAGAACTATACAATATTATGTATTATATTATAATCATTTTGTTTATTAAAATATTTTATTATTCAACATTATATAATATTATGTATACTACATCTGATTTAGTTTTGTAAATACAAAATTAAGTTTTATAAATCATATTTAAAAATGTTTCTCTAATTGTATAGACGTTAATCATTATACATTAAGACTAGATGTTTATTAAAATTATATAATTGTATTATTTTGGTATGTAAATTATGTACACAATTACCTATATTACCTATAGAGTTTTTATTTTTATTGATTATTTTATTATTAAAAAACATATGTTTTTTTACTGCTCCAAAAAATAAAAATACTAAAATGGTAAAAGAAAATGTATTTTATACCTGTGATGACGATAAAAATGAAAAAAAAATATTTTTTTATAAATAAGTTACCCAAAATAAGATAGGAAACATCTTTTATGGGTGAACGAAATTTAATTTAAAAATATTATAAATTTAATTTAAGTACTTGTGTGTGTGCCGAGTAGAAAGTTATAAAAATTATTTAGTTTAGTATTACATATAATTAAAATTTAAAACTAAAAGTACCTATCTAAATTCGTATAGAAAATAAAAATGATCTAACTACTAAAAAAACAGTTGTTGATATTCTGTTACAAATTTAAATAAATTAACATGAAAAGTGATAACTCCTTATAGTTATAATAAGTGATCGTTCTAACGCAGAACTGCACGACTCTTATTATTTCTATTAATTTTTGTGATTTTGGAAAAGCTACTTTTTTAATATAATTTTCAGCCATACAAATAGATATAAAAATATAATTTTTTATCAAAATATTTTTATGTTCATTTTTTTTTTTTATAACAATTCATACTTATAATTTTATACTTTTATACTTTTGAGAATGACAACATATGGAATTAGAATCAAAAAGGTATTGAACCAATAGTTTTTACTTCTTAGCATTTTGAGTTTAGAAGAGAGGATTAAAGTACAACACGCAAAAATAATATTTATCGAGGTATTTGATCCTATTGCTTCACTCTTCTTATTCGAAATGATTGAAAATAAAACAATTTTTTATATACTTTGATACATATACCAATCAACATTGAAAAGTTATCTGAAAATATATTCCGCTTTGGAATATTAAATTAAAACTTTGCGTATCGTAGCAATTTAAAAAATTGAAAGTCTTAAAAATCTAAAAGTATACTGTATGATCAAATAAATGGTATAAAAAATGAAACTTTATGTTAAAGCTTATCACGATAAAAGTGTCTTATCTTAACTGAAATAAAATAAAAAGTTGTCCTTTAAGATTATATAACCATAACAATAGTTGAATTGTGCAAGAAAACGAGGGTTTTTTCACGTTTAAAGAAACTAATATTAGTCCATGTATTAGAGATCAACTCAGCAGAGATTGAACACGCATAAAACAGATTAATATTTCTTCCTTTATTTGGACATAATCATAATTGTATATGTGTACCTACTGTTTATAAATAAATACACATAAATACACACACACGAAAATTATGTTTCGAGAAAATTAGTTTTTGTATTTTCTTATATTTCATTATAGTTTTATTATTTATTTATTTACAATTTAATATATATTTTTTTTATACACTAGGTGCTTAAAATGGGTCGTCTCTAAAAGTATTATGGGCATGATTTACATTTACTTAATAACAATTCACAATATTGTAGTCGATACTACATTTTAAAACGATTTTTAAGGGCATTTCTAATGGTCTGTATATCGTATTTTACTCAAGTAAAATAAGATACGAAATCAGCTAACTAAATCGTAAAAATCTAATTTTTTTAAAAATTGCACTTATTGCATTTTTTTTTTGTAACAAAACCACACAGACATACAGTTACCTTATTATAGATATTATGACAGAGTTCGCGCTATAGTTACCCTATATATATGTATAGGTAGGCACCTATATTTATTCGCATACAATATACATGACTAACTTACACTTTAGTGTTAACTATAATATATATATATATAATACGCATATTATATAGACTGTATTATATGTATCGTTTTTCGCGGGAGCGCAATTATTAATTTGTAAAGGTGTCAGTGGCAAATGAACCGTACGCGCGAGCAGCAGTGTGGTATAGGTACCTTAATATATAGAAGAGCAACGGGATTTTCAATAGCACTCGACGGAAACGGATACGAGCCGTTATGTACCATGCTAACATGTATAACTCCCGCACAGCGGACGTGAAATATAACACGCGAGAAAAGCTGCTACGATCGAGCCGACGCGCGACGTCGTTTTTCTCAGTTTAACCATCCGACCGTATCCGCTCAGGGAAGTGGGAAGCCTTACGGTAACTTTTTTTCGTTGAAGAAAAAACGACTAACGTGACTCATCGAGGGTATTCTGTAGGCTGCTATCATATGTTTATATGGTATTTATATGTGTATATTACGCAGTGACGTCATTTTCAGTTTTTAGAATTCCATCCCCCTCTATTGAAATTGGAAAAATAAAGGTTATAAGAATTTTGTCCTCCGTTGAATTTTTATATTAATACTAAATAATGGCACGTTGGATCAACAAAAGTTTCACCAATTACTAATCTGGTTTTAAAGTCTACTCAAAAAAAAAAAAAAAACTCCTATTATATTTCTAAAGATAATAAATATATTATTGTCAATCGAAATTTATATTTCTTTTTATTTATTGAAAAAGCTCACAATATGATTACAAACATCGTATACTAATAGCAGTATGCTATATACAGTATATAATTTAGTTACCAGAATACCAGCTATAGCATATTTAATATTATTATGTGTTTTATACCAGCTACAATAAGCCATTAGGCCAATTAACCGGACATATATTATATAATATAGGAAATTTAGTTACATAGTGTTTAAGCTTTATCTATATGATATATGTATTAGCTTCTAAATACTGTTTATATAATATATTATATACGAAAATGATATATTTTTGGTGAATGACGTGCAAATCGAATTTTGCCAATAGACTTAATTAGTTAGCTACTTATTTCGATTTCTGTTATTTTGTTCGCTACGCGTGAACGAAATAACAATCCGGTGAGAAATACCTAATAATACAACACACATTTTATCATAGTAGTTCGATTAAACTTGCTTGTATCTATAGTGAGTAGGAACATTAGGAATAATATAATAATATAGTGTGGAACTGGCTATTATAGCTAAATTATTATTTAGACTTGACAATCGACTATACCTACCAACATTATCATTATCGACGAGAAATGTTAATACAAACGTATTTGAATAATATTGTATGTATCTAACAACACGTACTTTAATTAAGATGTATAAATTAAACTAATTTTATTCTTTTATTAGAAAAGTTCCACTATAAATTTAAAATTTTGATTTTGATACACAAATATAAATTATAAACATACATTTTATGTTAATATAACAAAAGTTTGATGAAAAAAAAATCTTGTCTTGAACTTTGTCGCGTATTTAATTTAAAAGTAATTTGGTAATTTTATATTATTATCTCTGTTTACAGCCACTGTCTTTGAATCGTCAACATTGCACAATGAAAAATGATAGGTACTTACAATAATTAAAAGTTTAAAAGTTTTTAATTTGTCAACAACATTTTTAAAAAAGTTTTATATAGGTACAACGAGAAATTATTTCAAATTGCTGGAATTGGAAAAATCTTTACAGTGAAGTGTTTGTCATCATAATTGTTATTATTAAATATATTACTCTAAGCCATAAGGTATATTATTATTTATTATATACTAATCTACAGAATTCTAAACACAGGCATAACTAATAATATTAGAGATATCAGATAACCATTGAATATTTTTTAATTTTCAATTAAAAATCACTAAAACACCTAGGTAACTTGTATCAAGAAACTTTTATCATTGTTATTTATTTATTATATTAAATCAAAAAAAATATTTTGATTCTTACCTGTGGAGTGATGAATGTATTGATTTTACAAAGATGCATGTAGTTTTTTTTTGTGTTTACCATCACATATTTTACTCTTTTCTCGTATCTGTAGTTATTCATGAATAATATTTAACTAAAAAAAAAAAATAATATTTATTAATTATATGTGTAGGAAAAATAAATGTGATATTATAAGCTAAATGTATGGCTATAGAGAATGGTACAACACATTTATAAATATATATTTTAATAATTATTAGTAATACAAATCATACAAATCATTAAACAAGTATTGTAAAAATAAAAAAATATATAGTATTATATTGATGTAAATAGATTAAAGTTTCTTGGAAAAAATGTATATTTCTTATATAAAAAGGTTGAATACAAGTTTCCTTATACATAAGTTCTAAATTGAAAATTCTCAAATAATAATAATAATAGAAACAATTCACTTTTATAAGTGTATTATTGTTATTAATTTAATTAGTTTAAGCAAAATCATCCATACCTAATAATAAAAATACAAGTAATAAATGTTTATTATTTCTATCAATTTTTATTCGCATCAACATCAATGTCGCTTCCAAAACCTACGTTTTAACCAAAATATGAAAACAATAAACAAAACTACACATATTTATACTATCAGAATTCAGAAACCTTATTCAATATTCCAATTTAAACACCTAATCACATTGTCATTTGTCGTCAAAATCATTCCTAGGAAGAATATGGAAAGTCTCTTTAAAAAGATTTTTCAAACAAAATCAATAAAGAAATCTTTCTAATAAAAATATACAACCCAAAGCCATTAGTGTAATATAAAAACAGAAATTTTAAATTAAAATCATTGGTTATAAATACTAGTATATTGATGATAGTATTTATAATCGATGTTAAAATGTATGTTCTTGAAACAAAATATATTTTTGTAAAGCTATTTTAAATATTATTAATAAGAAATGTAAAAATATTATAGAACTATATTTTAGCTAAGTAATTTAAAATGAGGAATGTTTTCAAACAATTTTGAGATTTTATACACAAAATATAGGTACTATAATTTATAATTGTCAGGTCCATAACTATGCGTCTATATATCAAATATGAATAAATATATTTAAAAATAATTATGTACGTTTTAGCATAATCGTAATATATTATAGTATTATACTAAGACATATTACATATTAGTCTTTCATGTCATTACATAGTTGACACAGGATGTGAATCACAGGTTATATTATATAGTCGATCCACTTGGTGTTACCCCTGAGACTCTTATGATTATGCGAGGAGTATAATATTATCAGGCAGGTACCTAATCCATCTTTGGTTAATTGCGGACCCCACGAGATATGTACGTAATTTTATAATTTCTAACCTTTAAGTTTCAAAGTTATATCAATTTTTTTTTACTACGGTGGATAAGATATAATAATGTGCCATCTTGTGGTTTTTATACAGTTGGTAAAACAATCTGACTTATTTTATTTTTTATTTTTTTTATATATAATTGGTATAACAATACCTGACTTATTTTATTTTACTTTTCAAAATTTATTTTTACAGATAAAAACCCTTTAAAATCAAAATTTTGAAAATGTGGTGATACTTAGGAAGGTATTTGGAACAGTTGTATGAAAAAAAATTGGAAAAAAATTAAATAGCGTTGTCACAAAATGGGTACATAAAAAGGCCTGTTCTTTTATATATATACGATATACATATATAATATGTATATAGGTGTATTATATATACATTACACATACACTGATTTATAACCATGATAAATGTACTATTGTTTGTGAATGGTTTATGCTAAAATGTACTTCATTTTTTGTTACTGTTTCCTATATATCATTTAATTAAATAGCAGCATTGGTATTAGATAAAATGTATTCGTTTAGAATTTAATAATTTATTAAACTGTACATGAAGATATTTGAATATTTGTTTTGAGCTTCGCCTGTTGATTATCAAGCTGCACCAGAATAGATTCCTAAATACCTAAGGGAGGAATAAAGTTTTAAATACTAAATGCTTTTAACACGAATTCTATGCGAAATTATCTAAGCTCGAAAGCGTTTGGAATTTTTATGAATTCAATACGTGCTTAATTTTATCCTATGTGGAATGTGTTACAATTAACGAGAACGTAATATGTATATGTGTATATCTTCCATTAAAATATAAAATAAATTATATTTATGTTTAAAAATTGTAATGCTTATAAACAATTATTTATAATGTACATTAAATTTAACGTATCTAAAAGTAATAACAATTATTTAAAATTATACAAAATTTTCTATTTGTATAGTTTAACGAATTATAGTTCATCGTTTTAAAATACCCTAAAAGTGAATGTTCAAACGATCGACTGCTGTGGTTCAGCGAACCGAAAATTTCAATTAAATTTACGTAGATGTAATTTTTTTTAATTATTAATAATTCTATTATTATCAATTATTACTTATTGTTTAACGAAATCCTTCAAAGTTTAAATACGAGTATTGTCTAAATAAATTGTCAAATATAGATATGATAATAAAAACATTTAAATAATACAAAAGAATACAAATTTGTATTAGTCATTAAATACCTATATAGATTATACTGCAATATACATATATACATTATAAATGTAATATCTTTTTTCTTGACACTCATTTTAGTTTTAATTTAAAAAAAATAAAGTAGTAAGATAACATAGGATCAGTGGTGTCGATACAGTTTTTTTCTGGGAGGAGTGGGGTTAAATGTACATGATACAAATTACGAGTTATTAGTACTTCATTTTTATTTTTTAAATTATATAAATTTATAAATTATTTTGGTTGTGGGGGGTTGGTGGAAAACCCTTACACCACCCCCGTAAATATGCCACTGCATAGGATTCAATTAATATTAATTTTTATGTTTTTAATTCTTATTATTTACAGAATTTTTAAAACAGATTTTGTTCAATTTCGTTATAATATTTAAGTACTTTTAATCAGAATAATTTTGTATAATCTAATTGATATGTGGAATTTTTTATCAAATTTTATTTTATATCCATTACCTTTAGGAGATATTTAGATTTTTAAACAAATAAAAATATTGTGAAAACTATTAAGCTCGTCTTTATGAAATCATACGCTTACAATTACTGAAATAACCCAGCGTTATCGTAAAATATCTGTTATAAATATATAATATTTTATCAATATTTGCATTATTACACTCTATAACTGTCACACTTGGTGCAATCAGAAATAATATACAATTATAGTGATTTTCAAGTTTAAATTCCTACTCGTATTATTCATGCTTAAAATAACTGGTTATATTGACATGGTACCTAATTAATTAATAATTATTATATTCAATGTTTTAATTTATTTATTTTTTTTGTGATATGTAAATGTGTAATATTTTCAGTTTTTTTTTTATGCAATGAAGTGGTTACTTTATTATTAACTCTTATGAATTTTAACTGCAACCTTAATAAAAATGAAATTGTGATTTTATACTTTTGATGTTTTTAAATTTATATTAGAATAATATGATAAATACTCTTGTATTATATATTTAATCTATTTGACTGACATTCAACCATCATAAGTAGAACATTTCTTTAAATAGCTCTAAATTGGTCTAAATATTTTAGAAATTTCATAGTTTAGGTATTGAAAATACTAACATAAATAATATTTTAAAAAAATTTCAAGTCTCTACAGTTATTCCTTTCTGAATTTAAAAATTAAAATCGATTTTTTAAATCTGTTTCAATTGTATAAACATTCTCGTTTTTGCTATTTTTTTTCTTGTAGTTTTTTCCCCAATTATTAAGAAAAGTAGATACTGGATATTTTCAACTCTAAAACGTGATTAAAAGAAAAGCACACATTTTTTATCCTTTCGTAATATTATAATAGTGGAGAGCGAAGCATCAAGCAAGCGTGGTGGTTCTAGAGAATCTTAAAAAAATATATTGGTGTATATTTGTTAATTATATAAATACAAATTATTATCTAATAACACCATAACACCTTTGCTTGTGTTATCATTTATTTGTTTATTTTATACTAACTATTATGTTCAAATAACAAAAACAAACTACTTCGAGCTACTTATTTTATAACAATGATATAATAATATATTAACGTCATATTTTATTAAAAACCGAACAGCCAAACATAAAAAAAATTAAGTTATGTTTGTTTGAGACACCGCTTAGCGATTTACATGTAACTGGTGTAGGTAACTAACATTGGTCATGATAACGTATTCATTAAAATGAAAATGTAAAGGCCATAAACAATAATGCATCTACAACAATTCTCCAAAATATTAAGTAAAAAATTATTATATTGTGTTATTTTAATATTATATACTATATATAATAGTTATTCCAAAAGGATTATTTAGTATTTTAAAATTACATTCAACAGAACTTCATAATCCTCTATTGTTCCATCGAAACGTTATCTTGTCTTAACCAAGGGACATTACTATAGTGGTAGCTAGCAAGATAATTATTGAAGCCTTAAATAGTAGTCAATTTATCCCATTCTCCTATATATTGTGATAAATTAAGTATATTATTATTTATAATATATATAAATGGTCTTTTAAATATCAATGTTGATGCTGAAATAATTTGCTATGCAGACGATACAGCTATATTAGTTCATAGTAGTAGTACAGAGTATTTAAATATAAAAGCAAACAGTGTTATGAAGGATATTAAAGATTGGTTTGATAATAACTTATTAGAATTAAATCTTAATAAATCTAAATATATTCACTTTAATATTAACTCAATAGTGAATAGTCCAGAAATAAATATATGCATACATTCATTTAAATATCAATCTGGTATTTGTGATAATTGTGTTATTCTAGAGAATTGTAATTATATTAAATACTTAGGCCTCACCTTGGATTGTAGATTTAAATGGAATTACCATATTAATA